>CAUYRH010011242.1:0-14033 GCA_963574655.1 Perodicticus potto | reverse complement strand
TCAGTCCTGGTATCCAATCACAGTGGCCACCAATTCTAGAGAGCAGAAGAAAATATTGGCCAAATATTTGTTAGAAACTTCTGGTAACTTAAATGGACTGGAATACAAGTTACATGATTTTGGCTACAGAGGAGTCTCTTCCCAAGAGACTGCTGGTATAGGAGCATCTGCTCATTTGGTTAACTTCAAAGGAACAGATACAGTAGCAGGAATTGCTCTAATTAAAAAATATTATGGAACGAAAGATCCTGTTCCAGGCTACTCTATTCTAGCAGTAGAACACAGTACCATAACAGCTTGGGGGAAGACCATGAAAAAGATGCTTTTGACAATATAGTAACACAGTTTTCATCAGTGCCTGTATCTGTGGTCAGCGATAGCTATGACATTTATAATGCCTGTGAGAAAATATGGGGTGAAGATCTAAGACATTTAATAGTATCAAGAAGTACAGAGGCACCACTAATAATCAGACCTGATTCTGGAAACCCTCTTGACACAGTGTTAAAGGTAAATTTTAATACACAGCTTGGTAATTAAAATGCCTGTAGACCAAATGCATCAACACCTCTTTTAATTTCACTTATACACATACCATTTCAGAGCTGTCTGGACCACTTCCCTTACTTTATAGTTGCAACCCAGAGAGAGTAATAGATTTGCCCAAGGTTACACACTAATAGCAGAGAAAGACTACAAAGAGTTATGGTTTATTTATATACTCTCATTAAACAGTCATGTACTATTGAATAGATATTTTCTTTTCAACTTACCTTCAAATTTAATTAACAGCATTTCCATTTTAATTCTGTGATTTGGGTACCAAATCGACTTGTGTTTTTTTCCTTTTACTACAAGTCATTGCTAGACCTTTGAAGTTGTTAGCACAGACGAATGTGCAGGGTGATGCAGAATAAGAACAATACAAAAATACTTTTTAAGTAGTGATTAAGTTGACTCTTAATGCAGCAATGTTGCAAGTTAATGTTAAGAAGATTGCCTTCAAAAAGCAAAAATAAGAGCAGGGTTATTTGATGCCTACTACAAGAAAAATACTGTGTTAGGTACCTTGAGTAAGATGTGTCATTGAATCTCTGCAAACTGATGCATCAATATGGAATTTTCTTTGTTGGACTCTTTAAGAAATTTATTTAGGAAAAGGAAGTATTTGTTGTGGGGGAAAAATGTGTCTTGTAGGTTTTTTGTGTCTCTGACCAAGCTTTCTAAGAAATTTTAAATCTGCAAAACTTGGCAATAGTTAATGTTCGAGTGGGACGGTTTGTACATTATGTAATTTGGCTTTAATTAAGAACAAAGGAGAACTTGAGAGAAACTGTGGGTTATATATGCTTCATTTCCAGCTTTCTCTGCCTATCTCAAAGGCAGTTTCTCGGAACTTGGTGATTCAAATGAATTTATATTTTGAGTTATTCCAGACAGAATTAAACCAAGCTAAATTATTGGGCATAAGCAGAATAAATCCAAATCAAAAGTATAATCATAAGTTAAATGATGCTTCATATGCTTCTTAAAATTACTTTAATCTCCTAATTTTAGGAATTTTTCTTTTGAATCCGTATAATTTGAAAGATGTGAACAACTTACTTTGAGCCACTTTCTGGTATAAAATGACTCAATGGGAAATAGCCTTCCTGTTTCTAATGTGATTGAAAGGGTTGGGTCCATATTTTAGAAGGCGTATACATAGTGCTGTAAGATTTTTTAAGTAGTTTAACTCTTTTTATATCCTCAAGATTCTCTAGCAAAGCAAAATCATTTTGTTTTAACTTTGGAAAGCTCTCCTACTTGTTTTCAGTTTTAGTTATTTGTCTTCCATGTGTGTCTTTCCATATAGGTTTTGGATATTTTAGGTAAGAAGTTTCCTATTACTGAAAACTCAAGGGGCTACAAGTTGCTGCCACCTTATCTTAGAGTTATTCAAGGAGATGGAGTAGACATTAATACCTTACAAGAGGTATGTGTTTTATAATTAAGCTCCTCTTTATTGCTTTGATAAACAACATATTACTAATAAAATACAGTAGTGAGTCTTTTCGTAAGTTTTTATGTTGGCATAAGTCTTCTGTGCATTGTTTAAAGTTTAGAAATAATGGTTGTTTAAAATGTAGATGTACCAGTCAAACCATACTTACTCTTCTAATCTTTGGCCACCGTAAATGAGAAATCTAAAGAAGTATCACTATAAAACAAGAAAATATCAGTCAAGTAATATCCCTTGTAATAGAAAATAGAAAGTCTTGACATATAGGTCTGAATTTTAATAGAATTGAGTTGTACATACTCTAACAGTAGAAAACTCAGATGATAATGGATCCTTTTTCAGAAATTATGAAATGGATTGTCGCCTATTCTAAATTAACCATTGAACGTCATCACATGTTATTATTAGATTTAACCAAATAGTGTAAGTGTTATATAGGCATACCTTGTTTTATTGTGCTTAACAGAGACTGTGGTTTTTTTGGGGGGGGGTTGTTCTTTGGTTTTTGTTTTTACAATTTGAAGGATTGTGAAATCCATCAAGAAAATCTATCCGTGCCATTTTTTTTCAGCAGCATGTATTCATTTCATGTCACATTTTGATAATTCTTGTGATATAGCAACTTTATATTATTTTATCTGCTATTGTGATCTGTGATCAGTGAACTTTGATGTTACTATTGGTAATTGATTTGGGGCATCACAAACGATACCCAGATAAGAAAGTAAACTTAATTGATGTATATTGTGTGTGTTGTGACCACCCATCAGCTGCCTATTCCCCTGTCTGTCTTCCTTTCCTCAGGTCTGCCTATCCCCTGAGACACAATAAATATTGAAATTAGGCCAATTAATCCTACAGGGGCCTCTGAGTGTTCAAGTGAATGGAAAAGACACAAGTCTTTCAAAATCAAAAGCTAGAAATGATTAAACATAGTGAGGAAGCCATGCTGAAACCTAAGATAGACCTCTTGAGCCAGCTAGCCAAGTTGTGAATGCAAAGGAAAAGTTCTTAAAGGTAATTAAAAGTGCTACTTTAGTGAACACACAAATGATCAGGCAAAACATCCCTATTGCTGGCAGGAAGAAAGATGTAGTGGTCTGGGTAGATGTTCAGACCAGCCACAACATTCTCTTAAGCCAAAGCCAAGTCAGAGCAAAGCCCAATGCTTGAAGGCTAAGGGAAGTGAAGAAAATGCAGGAGTAAAGTTTGAAACTAGCCAAGGTTAGTTCATGAGATTTAAGCTGTCTCCGTAACATAAAAGTGCAAGGTAAAACAGGAAGGCCAATATAGAAACTATAGCAAGTTATTCAGAAGATCCACTGAAGACCATTGATGAAGGTTGCTACACTAAACAGATTTTCAACATAGACAAAACAGGAAGACAGTGGCATCCGGGACTTTCATAGCTAGAGAGGAGAAGTCAATGTCTGCCATCAAAGGACAAGTTAACTTTTTTATTAGAGACTAAGACAGCTAGTGCCTTGAAGTGGAAGTCAGAGTTCATTTACCATCCTGAAAATCCAAGGGCCCTACACCATTATGCTAAATCTACTCCATTTACGTTCAATAAATGGAAAAACAAAGCCAAGATGACAGCACGTCTGTTTATACACCATGGTCCTAATATTTTAAACCCATTATTGAGACCTACTGTCAAGAAAAAAAGATCCCTTTCAAAATATTACTGCTCATTGACAATGTGCCAAGAACGCTGATAGAAAGAGACAAGGAGATTAATGTTGTTTTCATCCCACTAATACAATATCCATTCAACGGCCCATGAATCAAGGAATCAGTTCAACATTTAAGTCTCATTATTTAAGAAAAACATTTTGTAAGAATCTAGCTGCAATAGATGATTCCTCTGATGGAGTTGGGCAAAATAAATGGAAAACTTTTGGAAAAGTTCACCGTTCAGAGTCCATTAAGAACATTGTGATTCATGGACGTATTAATAGGAGTTTGGAAAAAGTTGATTTCAGCCCTTATGGATGACTTTGAGGGGTTTCAAGACTAAAGTAGAAAATAACCAGAAAACTAGAATTAGAAATGGAGCCTGAAGATGTGACTGAATTACTACAATCTCATGATAAAACTTGAACAAATGGAAAGTTGCTTATGGCTGAACAAGGAAAGTGGTTTCTTGAGATGGAATCTACTCCATGTGTAGATGCTATGAACATTTTTGAAATAACAGCAAAATATTTAGAATATTATATAACCTTAGTTAATAATAAAGTAGCAATAGGGTTGGAAAAGATTGACTCCAATTTTGAAAGAAGTTCTACTGTGGGTAAGATGCAGTCAAACAGCCTCTTACTACAGAGAAATCTTTCATGAAAGGAAAAAACAATGGATACAGTAAACTTTATTGTTGTCTTATTTTAAGGAATTGCCAGTCACTTATGCCTTCAGTAGCCACCACCCTGATATGTCAGCAATCAGCAACATTGATGTGAGACCAGCTACCAGCAAAAAGATTACACATGCTGAAAGCTTAGATGATCATTAGCATTTTTTAGTAATGAAGTTTTTTTATTTTTTTGTAGAGACAGAGTCTCACTTTATCATCCTTGGTAGAGTGCTGTGGTGTCACAGCTCACAGCAACCTCCAGCTCCTGGGCTCAAGCTATTCTCTTGCCTCAGCCTCCCGAATAGCTGGGACTACAGGCACCTGCCACAACACCCGGCTATTTTTTTGTTGCCATTTGGCCGGGGCCAGGTTTGAACCTGTCACCCTCGGTATATGGGTCCACCGCCCTATAGGAGCCACAGGAACCACCCGGCAATGAAGTATTTTTTAATTAAGATTTATACATTTTTTAGACATGATGCTATTGCATCATAAGACTGTGTAAACATAGTTTTTAATGTGTACTAAGAAGTCAAAAACTTGTGTGACTGAGTTTATTGGTGTTCATTTTATTATAGTGGTCTAAAACCAAGCCTGCAATATGCCTGTATTTAAAACTTTTGCCTTTCTTCCCCAAATAAGCTTCTTAAGAGCCACAATTTTATTTTACCTAAAATAGCCCATAAAAGTTAAGAATATCGCCTGTGACTCAAGGAGTAGGGTGCTGGCCCCATACACTGGAGGTGGTGGGTTCAAACCCGGCTCCAGCCAAAAAATGTAAAAAAAAAAAAAAAAATCACTAACACAATATAAACTGTCTACTGTTTGAAGGCACTGGCATTTGATATATACTAATCTTAGATAGTATTCTGTTGTGTAACACAAGTTAAAGGATTTTTATGTTTGAAAGAGTTTGGTGTTAGGGAAAGGTCAGTACCCAAATTGTAAGTAGTTTGTTTTCCAGAGATTGACTTGAAAGTGAGAGCTGTTGTGTATAACAAACAATACCTTTGTGATGATTTGTACTTAGAGTTCCACTATGAGCTGTCTAGAATAGATCTCTCTTGTAAATAACAGAAATGAGGTTTTTTCTGCCAGGTCTCCTAAAGTGCCTTGCTTAAGAAAAGTAGAAACTCCAGTTTGTCTAAGACAGTTGTGCTTGGGACATTAGGGGTTTTCATGTGAAAAGGTAGGAAGAATAGAATAAAAGTCTGCAACGATAAAGAAGAGGACTTAGAATATAGAAATCCCAGCTGGACATCTAATTGCCATTTCCCCTTGACTCAGCTGAAGTGACCATTTTTTACCTCGGTGTCAGTTATGTAGTGTTACCCACACCTACCTGGAGGCATTTTAACAGCATCCTCACTGTAGACTCCCCCATTAGTGCCTGTGCCCACCCTTCCTTGTTCCCCACGTCAGCTGTTCAGGTTGGGTGGTTCAGTCAGGTATTTGAACTCCCCTTTAAAGAACAAAGTTCTTTGGCTTTTCTTTCTTTTCTTTTTGGTTTTTATTTCCCTTATTGGTTTTTTTAATAAACTCTAAGAATGTGTTTGCATTTTTAAAGTTGAGAACCAGCTAAAAGCATTAACTTTTTAACTATAAGAAATATTGAGACATATATTCATTGGCATTGGTAAAACCTTAAACAGAAAAATGTAGAAGATTGAATAGTTTTTGTGTTAATGCAGACGCACTCATGGATATGGGAAGATACCTTAAAGAAACCAGACCTACTGGGATAAATCCATTGTAAATTTAAAATATCATTAAGTCAAAAATGTATTTAATACACCTAACCTACTAAACATCACAGCTTAGCATAGCTTACTTAAATATGCTTTGAACACTCACATTAGCCTATAGTTGGGCTAAATCATCAAAAAGCCTATTTTATTACAGAGTGTTGATCATCTCATATAATTTACTGATTTCTACTCAGTGTGTATAACTTTAACACCATTGTTAAGTTGAACCATTTCATATGTCAGGGACCACCAATACCAGATTTCTTCATATTGGAGGTAGTTCAAGATAATGTTTTTAGAAGGAGGAAAAGGAATTCATTTAGCGTGTTTGATTTGTACATATTCTAAATTAATATGCTTTAATTTTGACAAAATGGAAAATCTGCTTTATTTGAAACAACTGTCTTTTCTCCTTGTCAGTCTCACTCTTGGACGTTGCTACTTACTGTCACTCCTGTGACAGTGTGACATCCCATGAGGTTTATGATATAACCCTACTCTAGGTTGCTGTATTCCAGTATACCAGAATGAAACTGATTATTTAGGGAAAAAAACACAAATCTCTTTTGTTGGACAAAATAAAAAGTGTCCATATTCTTTTTCTGTTTGTGTTTCAGTTAGGGATTCAGTCTTCTTTGGTATCATTGAAACCTCTCAATGGTAATTCATTAATAACTTTAAAATTGTACTGAATTCTCAGAGCTGGCAAAAGGAAGATTTCTTTGAAGCCCTAGATATTTTAAACAATTTTCTTCCCATATTCAGTTATATCTTACTATTCTGTGCATAGGTCAACATTTTTTTCCTTTCTTTACCTTTAGCTATTCTACTATTCTTTTCCTGGAAGGCTTTTCATTGCTTTTTTAGTAAATTTCCCCTAAGTGTCACTACTTTGGTCCAGAGACTTAATAGAAGACATTGGTTTTGTGTAAATCTTAATGAAAAGACCAAATTACTTCTTTGAGCTCTATGTACATAAAATATTACAGAAGCACTTGTAGATTGTAATACACATTTCAAATGTGTGATTGGGATAAGAAAAATAATTAATGTTACTCTTCTGATTTCAGTAAGTTAGATCCCCTAGTTAGAAACTTGAAATTCTTGTTCAACAGAAGAGTAATATTTAAGACTGATATTTTGTCAGATGTTTATCTAAATTTTTGAAATAGTAATTTTTTCTTAGTTCTATAATTTTCTATTGACAGAAAAATTCCTTTAACTCTACATTGCCTGAATTTTATAATGGTCAGTGAAGAAATTTGGCTGGAAATATACTGATATTAGGCAGTATTGTACGTTGTGATTTCCTTATCATTCTGCTACTGAAGCATCTCTAAAATCAGGTGACAGGTCTGAAACTGTATTTTCTCTGTATTTTGTTTAAATCACCTTACCCTCCATCTACTTGTTTCCCTTTCTTTTCTCACCTTTTCTGTTCTATGCATTTCTTTCATATTGAAATTCACTATGTTCATAGTTATTTCAATGAAAAATAAATCTCAATTCAGGAGACTTGGATACCTTTGGCTTCAAGGTACAACAATAAAAATGTGGGGTGGGATTTTCCTAAACCTAAAGGAATTTCTTTAAAATAAGTCTTACGTGTTTTCATCTTAATACTTGTGGTTTAAAAGTTCTCATGGCAGAATAATCAAATGTTTGGGATTTTAAAAGAAAGATGAATTTCTAAATATAAGTTTGTTAAAAAATGAAGGTTCCTGGTATTTTTTACATTTGTTTCTTTGCAATGTTGAAAATAAAAGAGAAAAAGACAATATGCAACTATTGGTATCTGGTGGGAATGTGGTAAATTTCTGTTAATGATTCATATAAAGCTTTTAAACTTGCTTATGATTTTCTAATCACTCAGAAGTTCTCTTTAAATAGAATAGAACCAGCCCTTATAATTGCTTCCTTTTAGCTATTCTCGTAGTATTAAAGGAAGGGTTACCACATTTCACTTGCCACTTTCTATCATGAAAATGAGTGAATGTTAAATAAGAAGGCAGATGCTAAGTAAATAAGCTCTACTTAGGAGAAAGAAATACACATGACATTGGTAAGAAACAAATCTCTAATGTAGTTTTTAAATTTTATGTCCCTTCAAAGAACTATTTTAGCTGTCACAACTGTTCATACAAGTCTCTCTAACTGGCTTGAGATAATCATTCTCCCAATAATGATCCAGTGATAAATCTTAGCCCTCAAAGCATCTGTCCATAATTTTGTTTATAGAAATTGTTTTGGAATACCAGTCAGAGTAAAATGACTCTACCAATATTTCATCTGTTATGTAGGAGAGAGTATTTTATATTCTTTTGCCACCAATGTCCATTGACTTTGGCATGACCTATTATATATTGTGATGTATTAATGATGATTAGAATTATTCCTAGAGTCTAATAATTTGGAGCAAATGTGTAGATCTCATTGCTTGTGTTGCTGGCATCTGGGCAACAATTTAAGGAGATGGGTAAAAAAAGTTGACTCAAGTAACCTTGGATATTCACAGCCAGTTTTTTTCTCACTTCCTCTCATTTCCTTTACTCCTCAATCCTAATCACAACACCACCACCACAAATTGAGAAACTATTAATGAAATCTTCTGCTTACAAACATATCCATCTTAAGCTGTTGGGGGGCGGTAGGGAATAGGTCTTTAAAAAGAAAATGTCAGATATAACTTTGTCTAGGTCTTTTTCTTATCTGATTATTGACTGTTATAAAACATCTCTTGGATTCTTCATTTGCAAGAATTGCCCTTTAAAAATAACCTCTATCCTCTTCCAGATTACTTAGTTTTGTTTTGTTTTTTAATCTCCTAGATTGTTGAAGGCATGAAACAGAAAAAGTGGAGCATTGAAAATGTTTCTTTCGGTTCTGGTGGAGCTTTGCTACAGAAGTTAACAAGAGATCTCTTGAATTGTTCCTTCAAGTGTAGTTATGTTGTAACCAATGGCCTTGGGGTATGTCCTTCTGTTTTTACTTCTTTTGTTCTAGTACCTTCTGTATGTGTCTAGGTAGAATGTGGTTATTGAGTGTACTACTCAAAGAACAATATGGTCCTAGGCTATTAGTGTGGTGTTAGGTACTACTAACCAGGACTCAGAAACAAAGTAGATAAAACATGCCTGAAAAAAGAGATTGGGGAAAAAGAGGAACAATAAAGTGAAAAATTATTTAAGAGAAATACACGTCAGTCATTTCCCGCAGCTTCAGAATATGCTTTTGGGTCATAGAGTTGACCATATTTGAGTAGAAATGGCAACTAATCTAGTTATCATATTAAGGATAAGCATGTAATGTAATCACTGTTAAACTGTGTTTTAGGAAAGTAGAATAAGAAGTTTGGATTGTGATACCAGAATCATTTTCCACACCCATGAAACAGCTAGGTAGCTAACCGACCATCCCACTAGCTCCTCCATAGTCTCTTAAGAGTTGGGGAGTGAGTGGAGCAAAGGGCAGAAGTGGGGAGATGGAGATGCTAAAAACTCCTAAGAACACCTGAGTCTGTTCCCTGCTTTACTGTCTTTCATCTTTGGAGAGTTCTGGGATTGATTCATTGTTTGCTTCTCATTCTCCTGCCATTGCTAGTTGCTTCTGTTATGTTTTGCCTCCTATCTGTCTGATCCTTAAACAAATGTTTTGCTCTCTTTGGGTTCTTCTGTCAATAGCAACGTAACAGTAAAAAAATAACAAAAGGAAAGGTTGTTTGAATTAAGAAAGGCTTTCCCTTAGTAATATCCAACTCACCTCTCAAAAGACTTTTTATATATACAAATGTATATCTATATACTATTGGCATAGTTGGGTTTTTAAAACAGATGTAGTTTGTGATATTAAAGGAAATGCCTGAAGGGTCACATTAGAATCCTTAAAGACTTACTACAAATGAAATATTAAGTATTTTTCATTGATAAGAAAGGATATCCAAGATTCAGGTTCTGTTCACATCTTCTTTTTTTATTTTTTGTAGAGTTTCACTTTATCACCCTTGGTAGAGTGCCTTGGCATCCCACAGCTCACAGCAACCTCCAGTTCCTGGGCTTAGGCAATTCTCTTGCCTCAGCCTTCCAAGTAGCTAGGACTACAGGCGCCTGCCACAACGCCCGGCTATTTTTCTGTTGCAGTTCGACCAGGGCTGGGTTTGAACCCACCACCCGCAGTGTATGGGGCCAGTGCCCTACTCACTGAGCCACAGGTGCCACCCCACATCTTTTTTAACAGACTGTCCATCAAAACAAGCTAAAAAGTTGCTTTTCTAAAAACCCAATATACTTTGGTTTAGTTATACCAATTAAGGTCTTAAAACTTATACATAGGCTAGGCCTAGTTGTTCATGCCTGTAATTCTAGAATTTGGGGAGGCCAAGACAGGAGGATTCCCTTAGAGCTCAGGAGTTTGAAGCCAGCCTGAGCAAGAGCAAGACCCTGACTCTTCTAAATTAGAAAAATTAACTAGGCATCATGGCAGACACCTATAGTCCCAGCTACTTGGGAGGTTGAGACAGGAGGATTGCTTGAGCCCAGGAGTTTGAAGTTGCTGTGAGCTAGGCTGACGCTCTAGCCTGGGCAACAGAATCAGACTGTCTCAACAAAAAACCACCAACAAAAACTTACATGTAAATTATGTATATACTTTATTATATGTGAGAGTTTGGACATTTCTGATTAGTCTTCTATTTTCTCTAACTTTCTTAATTTGAATTTTAGATTAACGTCTTCAAGGACCCAGTTGCTGATCCCAACAAAAGGTCCAAAAAGGGCCGATTGTCTTTACATAGGACGCCAGCAGGGAATTTTGTTACACTTGAGGAAGGAAAAGGTGACCTTGAAGAATATGGTCATGTAAGTATCTATGCTGATTTATTTTTTTTAACAATAGTAGGTGGCTTTCCAAATTAATAAGAAAGAAAGTTCATATGTTGTATTTTATTTTTAAATTCTTTTCAGAACAAATTTTGTTAAGGCTATTTATTTATTATAAAATGTACAATTGCTGACCTGGCCTACCAAAATCCATTGAAAAGCAAGTTGCTAAATCATAAATATAAAGTCTGTATGTACATTGGGAAAAATATTCTGTAACATTCAAAAATGTAAAAGTTGTTTTTGGGTTTTTTTTTTTGCGGTCAGTGTGGTAGTGATAGATGACTTTCAACAAGCTTCTGCACTTTGTTCTTCACTTTGCTGTCAATTGTCATTTCCCAAAAGTCATAGTTAAGGATACTTAAAAGGATGCTGTTCTTAGTACTTCTCTTCGCTGTTTGTGTTATAACAAAATTTTGGTTGTATTAAATAGATAATAGTAGGAGCTATGCAAATTCTAAAATGTTGAAGATCATTCTGTTTTTTTAAAAACTTAATAGTATTCAGTTCAGATGGTTTTCTTTAGCCTTAATTCTCATAGCAACTCTGTGGGCTAAAAGCAAATAATGTTATCTTAATAGTGTAAAATGTGAAGACAGAGTGACTTAGTTCAGATTACATAATTTGTAAATGGTGAAACCTTACTTAATCAGTTTTCTAATTCAGGTCAACTAAATTGAAAAAATTTGTAGTATGCAGGCAGTGCCTGTAGCTCAGAGGAGTAGGGTGCCAGCCCCCATATACCAGAGGTGGCAGGTTCAAACCTGGCCCCGGCCAAAAACTACAAAAAAAAAAAAAAATTATAGTATGCTAAAGTAGTCTATACAATCTAGTGGTCATTAGTATGTAAAAAGTACATTTATATTCATGAACTCAAGTTATAAAATTTTTGGTTTTTAAACCACTGAATTGAGGAAAACTCATTTTTAGAAGAAAACTACTCATGAATATTTGTATTCTCAGAAAATGTTACACTAAAACATACTAATTTATTATTTTCTGTTTTGATTGTTTATGATTATAACATGTTATTCTTATCATTTTTTAAGGTTTTGAGCCAGATCTGATGAAATAACTCTTTTGTTATCTTTAATGAAAAATATATAAATTCAAAGCTCAAACTTTGAGAATTAGATCGCTTTATATGGTCTTTTAGGCAATTCTTTGAGTAAGCCTTACTTAACTCTTTTCATCTACTAAGAATTGCTGAATTAGTTTATCTCAGAAGAACTAAAGTCACTTGAGACTAAAAGTAAAAACATGACTTGAAAAAGTTAGCTATGACTCCACTGCACTCTATAGGGGGCAACAAAGTGATACCCTGTTTGAAGAAAAGAAAGGGCATTGACTTTAAGAAAATGTGGTGATAATACTTGAACATTCTAAATAGTAATCATTTATAATTGATTATAATTAGACATCATACAGGTATTTTGATTTAAAAATAGGAACCAGCCTTTCCTGATAGGTTATATTTAAATTTATAAAAGAAAATGCCACAGCTAAAGCAATGTGATTTGAACACAATGACAGAAGTATTAGATAACGTCATGTACCTCAGTCTTCAGACTAGATGGGAAATCGAGATTACTTTTATGGATGAAACAAAGAGAAACCAGAGGCAGATGATAACTCCTTATTAAGATAGGAATGGCTTTACCAGACCCCTCTATCTTTGTTACCCTGTATGATGATGTGGATTACCCTTCTCAGTGACTCTTGGAGTTTTTTTTAACTCAGTCACTATGCATTAGTCAAGAAATCAATACCTGTATTTTTTGTTTGTGTTTTGGGTTTGGCTTTTGGTTTTTCCTGGGTTTTTTAGGACAACATTCAGTGCCTAGCAAACTTACTAAATGTCCAGGTTGATAAGTTTATCAGTGTTGAGTCTGTTGGTATGAACCTAGGGAAGATTTAGCAGGCTTTCCTTGCTGCATTGTCAGAACTGATTAGCAGTGACAGTTCTGGCAACACACATCTTCCATCTGCAGATAAAAAAGTGATCAGTTTGTTTTTTTGCTTTTCCTTCAAAGAATACTAGCTTAAGAATATAATATTTAGATTGGTCTTTTTCGTAGAAGTTAAGTGTTTCTCCATAGCAGGCAACATGGTTATTTGCCATTTTAGACAGCACCTTATTCTCTGCCTGCTCAACCAGCATTTTTTGTTTGTCATATCATCTCATAATTCGAACACCATCAACCTCTTTTATGTGACTGGTTAGTCTAATTAATTCATCAGAGCATGAGTCAGCCTTTTTTTCGAGAGTCTCTTCAGCACAATCACTAAGTCTATTGTTCTTGCAGGACCTTCTCCACACAGTCTTCAAGAATGGGAAGGTGACAAAGACCTACTCATTTGATGAAGTGAGAAAAAATGCACAGCTGAGCAGCGAACTGGACGCAGCACCGCATTAGGCTGTGTGACTGGGTGTGTGGTGTGCAGCATGTGTCTGTGTATGCGTGCGTGCACGGAGACACTTTGTGAGTATGTGAGACGTGATGTTCATTGTACAGATCTGTGGGGTTGCTTTGTGTTTTATGATACATCACAGCCAAATTATTTGTTGGTTTATGGACATACCACCCTTTCATTTTTTTCTTTATTTTCCAGTGTTTAAGTGATCTCAACTTAGGAAACACAATTAACCATGTAAAAGATTAATGCTAAAGTAAGCTTTTTAGGGCCCTTTGCCAATAGATAGTAATTCAATCTGGTATTGATCTTTTCACAAATAACAGAACTGAAAAACTTTTATATATTACTGATGATCACATAAAACAGATTTGCATAAAATTATCATGATTGCTTTATGTTTATATTTAACTTGTATTTTTGTACAAACAAGATTGTGTAAAATATATTTAAAGTTTCAGTGATTTAACAGTCTTGCCAACTTTTCATGATTTTTATGAGCACAGACTTTCAAGAAAATACTTGAAAATAAATTACATTGCCTTTTGTCCATTAATCAGCAAATAAAACATGGCCTTAACAAAGTTGTTTGTGTTATTGTACAATTTTGAAAATTATGTCAGGACAAACCCTATAGA
>CAUYRH010011240.1:0-12786 GCA_963574655.1 Perodicticus potto | reverse complement strand
ATTTAACAAGATACTAACCAACAGAATCCAACAACACATCAAACAAATTATACACCATGACCAAGTGGGCTTTATCCCAGGGTCTCAAGGCTGGTTCAATATACGTAAATCTATAAATGTAATTCAGCACATAAACAAATTTAAAAAAAAGACCATATGGTTCTCTCAATTGATGCAGAAAAAGCTTTTCATAATATCCAGCATCCCTTCATGATCAGAACACTTAACAAAATTGGTATAGAAGGGACATTTCTTAAACTAATAGAGGACATCTAGAGTAAATCCACAGCCAATATTGTATTGAATGGAGTTAAATTGAAATCATTTCCACTCAGATCAGGAACCAGGCAAGGTTGCTCATTGTCTCCACTGCTCTTTAACATTGTATTGAAAGTTTTAGCTATTGTAATTAGGGAAGAAAAGGCAATCAAGGGTATATCCAGATAGGGTCAGAAGAGATCAAACTTTCACTCTTCACAGATGGTATGATTGTATATCTGGAAAACCCCAAGGATTCTACTATAAAAGTCTTAGAAGTGATCAAGGAATACAGCAGTGTCTTGGGTTACATAATCAACACTCATAAATCTGTAGCCTTTATATATACCAACAATAGCCAAGCTGAAGAAACAGTCAAGGACTCTATTCCATTCGCAGTAGTGCCAAAGAAGATGAAATATTTGGGAGTTTACCTAACGAAGGACATGGAAGATTTCTATAGAGAGAACTATGAAAGTTTAAGAAAAGAAACAGCTGAAGATGTTAACAAATGGAAAAATATACCATGCTCATGGCTGGGAAGAATCAACATTGTTAAAATGTCCATACTACCCAAAACAATATATAATTTTAATGCAATCCCGATTAAAGCTCCATTGTCATATTTTGAAGATCTCAAAAAAATAGTACGTCGTTTTATATGGAATTGAAAAAAAAACCTTGAATAGCTAAGACTTTACTCAGAAATAAAAACAAAGCAGGAGGAATTACGCTACCAGACCTCAGACTATACTATAAATCGATAATGATCAAAACAGCATGGTACTGGCATAAAAACAGAGAGGTAGATGTATGGAACAGAACAGAAACCAAGAGATGAACCCAGCTACTTACCATTATTTGATCTTTGACAAGCAATTAAAAACATTCAGTGGGGAAAAGATTCCCTATTTAACAAATGGTTCTGGGTGAACTGGCTGGCGACCTGTAGAAGACTGAAACTGGACCCACACCTTCCACCATTAACTAAGATAGACTCTCACTGGATTAAAGATTTAAACTTAAGACATGAAACTATAAAAATACTAGAAGAAAGTGCAGGGAAAACTCTTGAAGGAATCGGCCTGGGCGAATATTTCATGAGGAGGAACCCTCTCCCCCTCCCCCCCCGCTGGGCAATTGAAGCAACATCAAAAATACACGCCTGGGACCTGATGAAAACTAAGGTGCTGAAACTAAGAGCTTCTGCACAGCCAAGAACCCAGTAAGTAAAGCAAGCAGACAGCCCTCAGAATGGGAGAAGATATTTGCAGGTTATGCCTCCAACACAGGTTTAATAACCAAAATGCACAAAGAACTTAAACTTATTAGCAAGAAAAGAACAAGTGATCCCATCTCAGGGTGAGCAAGAGACTTGAAGAGAAACTTATATGAAGAAGACAGGTGCACGGACTACAGACACATGAAAAAATGCTCATCATCCTTAACCATCAGAGAAATGCAAATCAAAACTACTTTGAAATATCATCTAACTCCAGTAAGATTAGCCCACATCACAAAATTCCAAAACCAGAGATGTTGGCATGGATATGGACAAAAGGAACACTTCTACATTGCTGGTGGGAATGCAAACTAATATGTTCCTTTTGGAAAGATGTTTGTAGAATACTTAGAGATCTAAAAATAGACCTGCCATTCGATCTTATAATTCCTCTACTAGGTATATATCCAGAAGACCAAAAATCACAATATAACAAGAATATGACCAGAATGTTTATTGCAGTCCAATTCATAATTGCTAAGTCATGGAAGAAGCCCAAATGCCCATCAACCCATGAATGGATTAGTAAGTTGTGGTATATGTACACCATGGAATATTATGCAGCCTTAAAGAAAGATGGAGACTTTTCCTCTTTCCATGTTTACATGGATAGAGCTGGAACATATTCTTCTTAGCAAAGTATCTCAAGAATGGAAGAAAAAGTATCCAATGTACTCAGCTCTACTATGAAGCTAATTTATAGCTTTCATATGAAGGCTATAACCCAACTATATCACAAGAATATGGGGAAAGGGGCAATGGACGAGAAGGGAGAGGGGAGGATGAGTAGAGGGCAGGTAATTGGTGGGACCACACCTATGTGTATCTTAGAAGGGTACAGGTGAAACTTACTAAATGCAGAATATAAAGGTCTTAACACAATAACTAAGAAAATGCCATGAAGGCTACACTAACCAGTTTGATGAAAATATTTCAGATTGTATATGAAACCAGCACATTGTACCTCATGATTGCACTAATGTACATAGCTATGATTTAATAAAAAAAAAAAAAAGGTTGGAAAATGCTGGTCTAAATGAAGGGGGAAAAGCATACAAAAGGGTATATAAAATTAAGTTTTAAAATTGCAGAGAAGAGAACTTAAAGAATATACAACTCTCAAAGAGAAAGCCTTTTCAGGAACACTGATTTCAGTACAGTTCTGAGAACTGACATCATGAAGCCACACAAAACATCCCACACGTCCCTCATCACATCTAGCTCTCAGCAGGAGAGTTAAGAGCACAGATTTCAGTGGCAGAAAGACGTTTATGTCTGAGTTTTGCCAGCTGCCAGTTCATGTTCACTACTTTCCTCATCATTGATTTAACAAGCATGCATATAGTCAACTCACTAGTGGATCTCACTGGGCAGATGACTAATCTCTCTATTCCTCAGGTTTTTCCTCTATAAAATGGGGCCAATACTGACCTCATAGGATTGTTGTGAAGATCAACTGGGATGAGTAAAATACCTAGTGCAGAACCTAGCATAGAATGAGTGCTCAATAAATATTGACTACTGTGATGAATAATTCTCATCTTTGAGTCTTTGCACATATCACTCCCTTGAGAACACCAGCCATGTGGGACCATTTCACATGAATCTGTTTTATCTTGGACCATGTGCTGCCTTCCTCAGGCTGGAGTTTCTTATTTCCTTGGCACTTTGTACAAAATTATAAATGTTCGTGTATGACACTGTGGAGTAGTTATTTATTTAAACATGAGTTCACAGAGGTAGGATTGTGAGTCTGCAGCTGTGAACACAGGCGTGGGAGCTGAGAGACATAGTTTCAAATCCTGGTGACAGCAACCACTTTTGAGCTGGCTGGCCCAGGGCAAGCTGCTTTCCCTTGGTTCCCCATGTAAGACTTTGGGATAATAAGGCCTACTTCCCAGGCTTGCTGGCAAGAGTAAAGGGAAACATGGTAACAGATCTCAAGATCTCAGCACACCACCTGGCACCAAAGAAGAGTCGAATGACATGGGCAGACCATACACTGAATGATTCAAAGGCTGCAGCCTCTGTCCACTCCTAAATTTGTCTTTCCCCACTGGGCTCTCTGCCCACTCTGCCCCCCAGCACATGGTTTTCCTCTATGCTAAGTGTGCCTCAACATTTCTTTCCTGAGACTTCACCCTTGCTGCTCACACGCCTCCAGGGAATCTCTCCTGGTTTTCCCCTAGGCTGGCACTGTAGGGTTCAATGGAGCCAGCACCAGGAAGGGCTTCCATGAGCTCTGAGTCTACATATAGGCCTTGCTGACCTGGACTCTGGGCATTTCCTTCACAGCCATTATCATAGTCAGCACTTATCTGCTCTAAGATAAATTTACTCATAAGACACACACAGAAAAATACACAGCCTAAGCACAGGGTGTAAAGAATTCTTATAAAGCAAACTTTTCCAGGTAACCAACTCTCAGATCAAGATAAAGAACATTTCCTAGGCTCCAGAAACTCCTGCATGTACCTTTGGTCATTTCCCCACCCCAAAGGTGGTCATTCACCTGACTTCTACCATCACAGTTTTGACTGTATTTGGACTTGAAATCAATGTAGTCACACATCATCAGATTAGTACTTGTGGTTGGGTGGGGCAATAGCGTGTTCTTTCCCAATGCTATTCTTCTGTATGACTGTACTGCAATTTGTCATTTTCCTATTGATAGACGTTTGGGCCTTCTTTTCTTATTTTAAAATTGTGTTCACTTTCACTGTCCACCTCTCCACAAGAATCTGTGTTTCACAAGTAAAATGACCATGCCTGCCTTGTTTGCTGCTATGCTTCTAGTGCCTGGCACATAATGGGTCCCAAACAAATATGTGTTGAATGACTACGTGAACTTATTGAGGGTTTAATGTGTCCCAGGCACAGTTTTAGGCCCAGGAGATATCAAATGACAAAGGCACAATCTCAGCTCTCACGTTTCTTACCATTTAGTCAGAGATCACACATTCATCTTTGACTCTTTAGCTCCCAATGTCAACAGCATGAGTGAATGAAAAATCTCACTTCAAAGTCCACCAAAACAGATAGTCTAAGAATCAATCTATGGGATGAAGTTTATGCTTGGGTAAAAGTGAACTAACCTAGATAGGATTGAGCCCCAAAAGGTGACCTTGCATGAATAAGCTCAAATAATTGACCCGGAGTAGTAGACAGTACAACTCTAAATAAACAAATAGGCTTCGTTGAGCCACTTACAGAGAGGACTCTCCTAAAATAGAAGTTCATCTAAAAGGATTTAATATGTATAGAAGCCATTTGTACATCAAGGTCATAATTCAAAATTACAGTGATGAATTCCAAGAGCAGAAAACCTGAAAAAATGAAAGGTGAGCATTGCATTGAAAATACTACAGCAGCGTTTGCTAGAACTATTCAAGCATTCATGGTTCAATCTACCTCATTAACAAAGGCCTGAAAATTCCCACTGCATTTCAGGTAGTTAGTAATTTACTGCAGCATTCTGGAGAAACGTGAAATGAAGCAAACCACATGTTCTAAGAGCTGGTCCCAGGAGAGGCAATGTTGACGACAGTGCAAACTCAGCTCAAGTTCTAGCTGTACTATGATACCGTGGGCAAGTAGTTAATTTACAGTTTCTCCTCTGTAAATAGGGGATAGTGCCATCTACTTTGTGTGAGGACTAGATGATATATATGAGGTATATAGTAGTATCTGCTGGTATAGGTAAGGACTTAATAATAAAAATATAAGAAGTATTAGTTATTAATGTTTAATTTTTTATTTTCTTTTTTTTTTTTTTTGAGACTGGGTCTCACTCTTGCTCTGTTGCTTGAGCTAAAGTGCAGTGGCATTATCTTAGCTCATTGTAACCTCAAACTCCTGGGATCAAGCAATCCTCCTGCCTCAGACTTTTGTGTAACTGGGACTATAAACACATACCACATACCACCATGCCTGGTTAATTTTTCTATTTTTGTATAGATGGTGTCGCACTATGTTG
This sequence comes from Perodicticus potto, assembly GCA_963574655.1. Classification (NCBI taxonomy): domain Eukaryota; kingdom Metazoa; phylum Chordata; class Mammalia; order Primates; family Lorisidae; genus Perodicticus; species Perodicticus potto. Next base: position 7,270 of record CAUYRH010011240.1, on the reverse strand, counting down.
TCCATACTGGTCCTGACTGGTCCTGAACTCCTGGGCTCAAGCAATCCTCCTACCTTGGCCTCCCAAAGTACTGGGATTATAGGTGTGAGTTATTTGCTAAGCTTTTTAAAGCATTCTTTCAATGCTCCTTTTTCCTTCTTTACTCAGTTTTTTGTGGTATTCATTACCCTCTTCCTTCTTGGTCCTCTATTTCAGAGGCTAAAAAGCCGAATACATCTTTCCTAGCTTCCCTTGCAAGTATGGATGGCCATGTAACAGGGGCAAAAAATTATTGGGGAGGAGAGTCTTTCAGGGAAATGACTGTAATCCTTATAAAAAGAGCAAACTTGGTGGTATTGCTCTTCTCTTTCCTACTGCCCCTTCTGCCAAGAATGCACAGTTATTATCCAGAGCTGTGGTGTTTATCTTGCAACCATGCAGGAAAGGCCAAGAATATCACAGAGATGTTGATGTTTATATTTTGGGGGTGACTGCACAAAGTTTTGGAAACATCTATCTTTGGCCTTCTCACTATGTGAGGGAAAAATCAGACTCCTACTTGTTCAAGTCACTGTCTGTTTTCTCTTACTTGCAGCCAAATGCTTTCCTAATGGATACATGTGAGCTTCTCTAGTCATGAGAAAGACTGCCCACTAAGGTAATTTTTGGTTAATATGCCTCCTATCACAGTAGTAATTGTGTCAAAAAGAAGAAGGAAGCAATGTTTACCCTAAAATGGTAGCATTATAAACATAGGTGATAGGGAGCAGAAAATTGTCTTTGAATGGAAAGAAATGCTCCAATTACACAGATAGGTTAGGTCTTTTTATATTTAAAGTTAATGTCAGTATTGTAATCTGATAATACAAGCTTTGGTTTTTATTTTTTAAGAAAGAAATTATTAGGGAAAAATGGAGGGAGGTTAAAACTCTATTATAGAACACAAGCAAAAGTATCAAATCATCTAAGCTAGAAGAATTAAGGCAATGTTTGTTTTCTTTGAAGGTATCAAAATTTATAATAGGCCATGAATTTTATTAATAAATAAAATATACTCTTCCATATTAAAATAATTTCTACCCTAAATGGAGTCTCACTCTTAGGAAATTTAGAAATCATGTCATCTTAACCAAATATTTACTTACTTACATAAAATTCTTTTCACCTTTTAGATTATACATATTTACATAGCATATTCTAAAAGGTGCTATTCTAAAAAATTTAGCATATTCTAAAACACTAAAAGGTATTTTAGTGAGTTTTATTCATTTGGCTTAAAGAATAAAAACAATTTGGAAGACTTCATCATGGAAAAATATGAATTAGTAATTCTGAAATGAAAGTTCAAGGGACAAAAAAAGTATTGAAAATGGGAAGAGTTATGATGAGACTGTACCAGGTGGTTTTTCTTTGGAATATGGTTTCTCAAATTTCAACTATTCATGTAATATTTCAATTACTGAAGTAACACCTTCATGAGTATGCCCCCCCCCCCGGTGCCAACTGTACTATTACTAACTTTTTATTTTTGCTTTAAATATATTTCAAATCATTTCATTTTTTTACTGAAACTTGTTCTAAGCAGTATCTATGAAATCATAGGTTTTATGTGCTAGCCACAGTGAAAATAGTTATGTTCCATCATCTTGCATACATCTTCCTCATTTTAAGAAGTGCTTCTTTAGAAAAAATTTTAAAATCTGCTATGTATAAAAGTTCTTGCTCATGTAAAAAAGTTTAGATGGCAGCTAAAGATAATGAAGCTAATTACTCCTTTAAAAAATTAATTTTTTTTTTTTAGTAGAGTCTCACTTTGTCACTCTTGGTAGAGTGCCATGGCATCATAGCTCATAGAAACCTCTAACTCTTGGGCTCAACCTCCCAAGTAGCTGGGTCTACAGGCACTTACCACAAGGCGCAGGTGTTTTTGTGAGACAGGATCTTGCTCTTGCTCAGGGGGTCTCAAACTCCTGAGTTCAAGTAATCCACCCACCTCAGCCTCCCAGAGTGCTAAAATTATAGGAAAAAACTAATTCTTAACTTTTAAATTATGAAATAATGGTAAGACCTATCAGCTATGTTATTCCTAAAGACTAACCTGGTCAGGAAAGAAAGAACAAAGCAATACAAGGTGGCCACATAGTACTACAACAAAGAGTTCTATGAGCTAAGAGGAAGTGAAGGTAGAATTGAACATTGATTAAGAGGGGATGCTCTCAGAAAACAATTACCTAGTAGACAAGGGGGAGAGAAAGGAGTTCTTCTAGGAGTGAGTTGGGGCTGATAGTTGGGTTGAAGATGAGATGGGAGGAAGAAAGGATGGAAGGGGAGAAGGAAGAGGCTGTCTCTCAACCCTCCATCCACAGAATATCTTAAAAGTTATTCTTTATTAGGACAAGTGTTCTGCCCTTATACCTAATAATTACCACTTTAGAGGCACCCAGACAGTATTCACTGAGATTCCTCTGGTAGGTAGTCAAAGATAGAAGTTCAGACATGAAGGCCTCATTAAGAGTTGGCTAGTTGCTCTCTTTTCAACCTTTTGGGTTTTATTTATTTTATGATTATTTTACTTTTTTATTTTTTAATTTTAATTTTAATTTTTGAGACAGAGTCAGTCTCACTTTGTCACCCTCAGTAGAGTGCTGTGGCATCACAGCTCACAGCAGCCTCAAACTCTTGGGCTCAAGTGATTCTCCTGCCTTAACCTCCTGAGTAGCTGAGATTACAAGTGCTTGGCACAATGTCCAGGTATTTTTTTTTTAATTGTTTGGAATTCATTGAGGGTACAAAGAACCAGGTTACACTCCTGGGGGAGGAACCTTTTTGGTTTGACGTTTCTCTACAGTACTCAAAATTATTGAGGACTCCAAAGAGATTTTGTTTATATAAGTTATGTGGATTTATAGTATAGTAAATAGTAAGAGTAGGAAGTTTAAAATATTTACTAATTCATTAAAAATAATAGACTCCTTACATGTTCACACACTTTTATGAAAATAATGACATTTCTATAATAAAAAATAGTGAAAACAGTGGCAACATTTTATAACATAGCAAATCTCTTTTAGAAATTAACAGAGGACAGTTGGAGTCTAATTTCTGTTTCTGCATTTAGGCTATTATGAAATACTTTTTTAGTTGAAGTATATGCAAGAAATCTGGCATAGATAGGTTATTGAGAAAGGGAAGAATATTTTAACATCCTTTCAGAAAAATGTGGATACTATTCTCTGCTACTATACTAAAGCTCAAATGGTGGTATTTTCTTAAAGTTAGTTGCAATATAAAACTGGATATCATATCAGTGACCTTTCTGTACTCTATCACATTAAAATCCACTGGCCTATCTTGCTCTTTGAGTGAATCTTTTACTTATGCATTAAAAAAAATTGTTTATTCATCATACAAAAATGTTAGATCTTTGGTTATGCAAAATATTGTGCATTTTATTACATAATATACTAAAAGTCATATCTCTTCATACCACCACTGGTATCACTGAAAAAGTCTTTCATTATCAAGAAACTGCCCAGCTTAGGGCAGTGAATTGACATTCAAAATTTTGTCATTGGCAAAAAATATTTTCAGTTGTTTCTCATGAAGTAACAGGCACCCCCATTCATTTTCTAAAACACATAAATTTGCAGTTGTCCCTTCAAGTATAAAAAAGGGGTGGGCTAGTTCAGTTGGCAACTCAAGAACACAAGTCCCTTCCCACAGGACACTCATTATTCTTCCTTATTCAGCTCAAGTGCCTTGTGTGGATGTAACATTTCATTATGGAGAATATTAAAACAGTGTGCACTCAAGAATCAAAATTTAGTAAAATTCATAATTCCCACTGCTTTATCAACAAAGGACTAATAAAGTTGGCAGTTTTTCATCAGCAGGTACATGCTGTGAGGAACGTGAAGACGACTAGAGGGTTGGGTGCTGCCGCCTTCGTCTGTGCTTAGGCACCATCAGTTTTACTCACCCTCTGCTACTGCACCATTGTCAGCACAATGAGAAACAAAGCAAACCACGTCTCAGTATCATTAGGAAAATTACCTTGCAGACCCCCATGAGTATGTGGAATGTATGTTGAGAAACAGGATGTACTGAGGCAACAGACCTGAGCAGCTTTAATGCCACATAGAAGTCAGTTGGGAGGAGAGGATAGAGTGTGATCCTGGAGAACAGAGCAAGAGAACAGAATAGGCAGGGAATAGAGAACAATGCAGGTCCTTGAATGCCAAGGTAAGAAGCTGGGATTTAATTCAAAGTATGATGGGAACCAGGAAGCGTTTACTGCAGGATACTGACACAATTTAAGAGTATGTGCAGTCTGGGAACAGGAAGGAGTTCTGCGAGTAAGCACAGAATCAGGAGAATGTCCTGTGATAGCTAAGGACAGAGGGTCATGAATAGTGTCTAGAATCTCAGTTTGCAGAGACAGGAGTAGCTGGGAGTCGGGAAAGGATGGGAAGGCAAGAGAGAGATGAGGAGGGCATTCCAAGGTCAGGGGACAAAATAAGTACGAAAAGAGAGAGATGCGAAAATGTGGGGCCTCTTTGGAGGACATGGTAAAAATATCTTTTGTTGATTTATAATCTAGACCCTGCTGACTCAAAAGACAAGAATTAGAGGTGGCTCTCAGTATGAGTATGCACAACAGGGCAGTCCAAAAATAAAGTCACAACTATTGAAAATGGAAAGGCAGACAGTTCCATTTGGCTGGAGCCCAGATTAAAAAGATCAGCACAGCAAGATACAAGATCACTAATCATGAAATACCGTCTTGGGTCTTATGAGGTTTAACAGTAAATTTATCAGTAGGAATTATTTCCAGAGGAAAAAGTTGAAAAACATCTGAATGCAATCTATGTATAGGTTCTAGATGACTCATTAATGGAATGCCTCACACACTGTGACTATTTGTCACAATGTCAGCTTTACGGACATTGGTTTAGCCAAGAACCTTGTCCTGTCAATCATGAGTAGGGAGAGAAAGTACCAGTGATCGGCAGCCACTCTTTAGGCTGCAGAGAAAGTTGGAGGAATGTGGAGATCTTGGCTGGTTATTCCAACAATCTCCACTCAGGATCCAGAATGTCAGGGAGATGAAATGGGACGAGGTCTGAAGGTGACTTGAAATCGGGAAATAAGAAAAACACAAGTGCACACCCCAGTGTAAATTAGGGACCTTAGTTAATAACAATGCATCAGAACTAGCTCATCAGTTGTAACAAATATATCACATTGATGCAAGATGTGAATATTAGGGGGAACTATGTTTGAGGTAGGGGAGACAGGGAATTTGTGGGAACTCTTTATTTTCTGCTCAATTTTTCTGTAAACCAAAAACTACTCTAAAACTCAAGTGTATTAATTAAGCACGTACACACACATGTAAACCAAGAGACCCAAATATAGCCACACACATAGTACAGGCCTAAGTGTGCCCAGGGGAGAACAAAAAATTCTGTCACTCAAGCTTGTCTTGAAATTCAAAAGCAGGAAAAATTCTCACGGCCATATGAGCCAGGTGGATTGTACAGAGATTTCGGAGACTTTTTTGTACCCACAAATGACTTCTGGCTTATTAAAATGATATTTATCATTGGCTCAATTCTTTCTCTATGATTTTGTATTGTGGATAATTTAAAGGCATCAGTGATTTAATGACTCCTGCCCTATCTAACAGAAGAATAGTTTTGGCTCCTCTTGGAAACAGTGGACAAGGTGAACTTCCTTCAAAGGTCAGCAACACCATTTGTCTTATCAATAGACAAGCAGTGTTTATTTCATGTCTTTGTAAGCAATCGGGGATATGAAATGAAATATTATGGACATCACTTTGTGGAGGAAGAAAGCCTTCTTTTCCCCCTTGTAATGCATCTGCAGTCGAGAAATAATAATCTTTCTATGCTGTGTCTAGAACAGCACCCCTGTGGTAGTTTAACAATAGCTCAAATTTAATTTTTCAGCAACTGCACACAATTCCACTGATGGAAAACTTGGGTTTTATTTTTTATTTTATTCTATTTTTGGCTATTGATACCATTTAAAAGCCTTTCTTGTCTTCTCTCTTCACTTTCTTTATGTGGCAACACCTTACTTATTTATCAAAATGCTGTTTTAGGATTTCAGGATACTTCTCTCTGATGGTTCTTCCCAGCACCCCCTGAATGATATCACCTTTGTCTGAATCTCCAATCTCACGATTCCTTTTTTTTTTTGAGACAGAACCTCAAGCTGTCACCCTGGATAGAGTGCTGTGGCATCACAGCTCACAGCAACCTCCAATTCCTGGGCTTAAGCAAGTCTCTTGCCTCCACCTCCCAAGTAGCTGGGATTACAGGTGCCTGCCACAATGCCCGGCGATTTTTTGGTTGCAGCCGTCATTGTTGTTTGGCAGGCCCAGGCTGGATTCGAACCTGCCAGCTCAGGTGTACGTGGCTGGTGCCTTAGCCCGTTGAGCCACAGGCACCAAGCCCAATCTCACGATTCTTGACATTAACTGTAATAGTGAGGTAAAGCATGAATCTTAATGTCTATTGTGCATCAGGATTACTCATGAAGATTGCAGAAAATATTGAAGCCTCTGACCTCACCACAGACCCACTCATTCAGCGTTTCCGGGAATGGACACCCAGGTATATACAAGTTTAGCAGCCAAAGTTGAGAGCCACAGCTAGAAATGGTTGCTCAATGAACTATAGTGTATTTTCATAAAGTACTAAAAGTATTTCCTACTCTCTTTAGCATGGTTTGAATATTCTCCACCTTCTTTGTGTGACATAGGAACTGGATTTTTCAAAGCAATTTCAGAAGACTAGTACCTAACAGATGGCACAGGCCAGATTTAGGGGCAACACAGGATGACCTTTCTATTATTTTAAACCCTATTAAATGGATTAAGTTGCCATCTGATGCAGTTTCTTGTCATTGAGAATATTCGTTGTTGAAGATGGCAGCCGAGTAACAGCTTCCTTGTGGCTGGGCACGGTGAGACCAGGAAGAGAGGACTTCAGGCATCTCTGGCAGGCGGGATCTACCCAGGAACTTCCCCTTGGGGACACAGGGAGACAGCGTGAGGCTTCTGGACACCCTGAGGAAGGGAAAAGCAGCGGAGACTGGGCAAGTGGTTGCGTCTGTTCATTCAGTCTGATCCTGTCAGCGGCTGTGGGTGGGGCAACAGTGGGACTGCAGGCTGGAAAGGCCTTGCCTGTGAGCTGTTTGGGTTTCTTTTGGACTTGGCACTCGGTTGAACTGCCTTGGGAGAACTTGGGCAGGAGTGTGGGGG
>CAUYRH010011239.1:0-26693 GCA_963574655.1 Perodicticus potto | reverse complement strand
CCATCTTTATTGCGTGTGGCTTGATGACCTTTCTGGAAAACATAAATCTGATTAGTGTAATCAGTAATAGGCAAAGGTAGAACAGCATCAGGTCAGAAGCACTTATTCAGTGATGCTAAAAGAAAACCATATTAGGATTTTGCTAGCTGTTTCCTAAATAATAACTTCAAACTTTCTTTTGGCTCACAAGTGTAGGTGGTCTGTGGTTGGCTGTCTTCATTGCGTGCCTCCGTAGAAGATGGAGGATTCCAGGACTTTACTGGTGAATGATGTATACAGGAATCGACTCCTATAACTTTGACAGTAGAAGAAGACAAGATAACAGGAAAGGGAACTTCCCAAGTTGGGGTCAGGGAGGGTGAATTAGAGGGAGGAGTTTTGATCATGACTAATTAATTTCACTTTCTATCTGTATAGCAAAACTAAACTTAAAAATAAAATAAATTGGATCTATTTTAATAATGTTAATGTACATTATATTATCAGAATTTCTAAGATTTTACTGCAGAATCATGAAATTATTATATTGCCAATTTTAAATGATTTTCTCAAGATCAAGTAGTGATATTTATAAACAAAAATGTTTTTATTTATTTATTGAGAAGCAAAAAAATTGAACACTATTTGGAAGAATATATTTGTATTTTTCTTCTTTAACAGCTTAATCTCCCTTGATTTGATGCAGTTATGGTGAATTTTCTTCTAAAATAATTTTAGAATATTAACCTTTGAGGAAAAAATGTTAATTTTTGAGGTTTTTTTTTTCCTCAAAGCTCATAGGGAAAGGTCATTATTATGTAATTTAAATTTGAAAGCCATCTTTCTTTGAATTCTGAATAATTAAATTCCAGCAGTGGTCAATGTTCAGTAGAAAAAAATCTCTAATAAAATATCTAAATATATTTAGATATATAAAAAAATCTAAATCTCTAATAAAATATCTAAATACTTCCCCTAGCATTTAGAATATTAAAAAGTACAAAAATATGAATTATCATAAAATTCTTAAACAAGAAAGAGAAAGGCCCTTAATTATTGAATAATTTCTTATTTGTTAAGGAAATTATTTATTTATTATTGGCTATAATTTTCACAAAGTGAAATAATCAGTTAAGACTATATGAATCAGAAGACTCAGAAATAGAGAATGCAAACATTGCTATCCTCTTACACGGATTATTTACACAATGCAATTTAAAATGAATATTCCACACTGTTCCTTTAGGCAGGTAGTTGAGAAAGGAAAATAGCTGTGGTGGGCCTAAGTTATTATACTCTGACTCCATTTGAAAGCTGCCCCATGTGGCAATTTCATAAACTAGTCTTTATAAAGCGTGGCAAGGATAGTCCATCATTTCTGGTTATATGATTGAGAGCAAATTTTCTGGTCTTAACTCCTTAGCCATATTCAAACTTTAAGGAATATTTTAATTTTAATTTTTCTATACTCAAAAAAGCCCTTTTACACATACATATCAGGATTCAATACCTGTAGAATTTTATGTTTTAAGTACTATTATTTATAAGCCAAAGGATACTTCTTATTTTCTGTGCTTTTCTTAGTTTTTTTTTTTTTCTTTTTTGGTACTAAAACTTCTCATTAACTCATTTCTAACTGAAAGTTAAACCAAGATTCACTTTTCAAAAGCCTTCTGACATTTTAAAAGTGAGTAAACATCACTTCTGATCATAAAACAAATGTAGACAGTTTTTCTGGAAGATCAGTGATTTAATACATCCTAGGTCTATGCCTTTCCTACAAAGCTTATCAACCAAGAGAAAATCAAAAGCCAGAATATACATCTGCACCTTGCAATATGTAACAGGAGTAGTAAAATGTTTTCAAGTGTCTAAGCATGCAATACCCCTTTATTTAAAGTGAAGTCTTATGTAACTCAGAGTGCAGAGCATCTGAACTCTGCTACTGTATTTAATTGTCCTGATGTAGGAAGTCTTTCTTAATTACATCAAATTTCATGTTTCTCACACATCAACAGTACTCTAGATAAAATTCAAAAAGGAAATATGAGGATAATTTTCTGTTAAAGTTGGTAAGTTTTATGGATCTATTGTCTTTCCTCATTTACTTTATCTATGTTACCTTTATCCTTTCCTATGTACTTTCATCTGTAAAGGGTGTGGAATTCCTGGAAAAAATATTTCTATGCTCCATTCTCTACCAGTACAGTTTTAACAAGATGAAATGAGGTTAAATTAAAGGGGCAACCTCTCAGGGATCTAAAGTTTATAAATTGGTCACCTGAGAGGGTTTTGTGCATATAAACCTCATGCATACCTTTATGATATTAAATGAATATTGCATAATTTTTATGCCTCAGTTAGCATTTTTAAAGCTTCCTTTGTTTGTCTCCCCTCTAGTGGGATCTTTTCTTGCTATGTACTTTTATATCAGTGTGGTTTAATTTCAGCTAAATGAAGCAGAAACGAATTGAACATCTACTGTGTGCTTCTGCCACAAAGATGAACATGACATTTGTCTTCACCTTAAGAATACCTAATATTTAGCAGAAGGCAAAATATTATATATGCAAGGAAGACTTCAAAGCAGATTCAAAACTATCAACAAGGGGAAACTTCTTCCTCTTATAGGTATGACAACTAAGATTCTAGATGAACATAGAGCAGGGAAGTACTATAAAATCCAGGTATATTACAAAAAGCAGCTTCCTGAAGGTATTGGAGATTGAACAGAAAAAGAATCTGCCATGAGTGCAGACTAACCTGAGGAAGATAGTTAGGAGCTAAACTTGGAAGCAACAGTTTCTGCAGATTTTAACTTTGAACTAATTTCAGTCCACACTGCTCACATGGTAGTGGCAAAGACACATGGTTGAAACCCACGGTCCTTCTGCCCTGGGGAACTAGAAAACTGAAGTCAGAAAACCCACAAATGCTAAAAAGAATTGAGGGATCCAAGAAGGGAAAGAGTCAGAAAGGGAATCTCTAAACTGTTTTCTTACATCTCTGACTGAATCCTGACATATGTATGCATGAAACAGACTAAAAGTAGCAGCTCGTCTAAAGATAATAGATCTGAATAGACATCAGAGATGTTGTTCAAGAAACAGAGATTGTAATTCCATTCCATCCTAAAGGAAAGTACCCTATGTAACAAAGGAAGCACTCATTGAAGAAAACAATGCAATGCAGAATCTCCAGGATTCAAGATTCGAAATGTCCAATATGCCACCCAGAATTACATAAAGTAAGAACCAAGAAAATGAATCTTTCTCAAGAGAAAATAAAGTCAATTTGGTCTTACTGCTGAATTCACCAGGTATTAAAACTAACAGGCATATATTTAAAAGTAGCTGTTATCATCACTATTCTCAATAACACAAAGCATGTTTTTAGTTATAAGTAAAGTAATATAAAACATCAGCCATATAAATAAACCAAATGAAAATTTTAGGATACAACTTTGAAATAAAAATTTACTGGATGAACTGGAGATCTAAAAGGACAAGAAAAAGGAAGGATAAAAGAGACTTTAAGGTAGATCAATAAATATTATTCAAGGTGAAGAATAGAGAAATTAAATTGAACCACAGGGACTTGTTAGCTTATACAAAATTGTCATACATTATTAATAACAAAGAAGAGAGGTTCGGCGCCTGTGGCTCAACGGGCTAAGGCGTCAGCCACGTACACCTGAGCTAGCGGGTTCGAATCCAACCAAGGCCTGCCAAACAACAATGATGACTGCAACCAAAAAATGGTCGGGCGTTGTGGCAGAGCCTGTAGTCCCAGCTACTTGGGAGTCAGAGGCAGGAGACTCGCTTGAGCCCAGGAATTGGAGGTTGCTGTGAGCTGTGATGCCACAGGACTCTATCCAGGGTGACAGCTTGAAGCTCTGTCTCAAAAAAAAAAAAAAAATACCAAAGAAGAGAAAAGAAATGAATCAGAAAAAAATATATTTAAAAAAATAATGGTGGAAATTTTTCCAAAGTTGTTTAGACAGGAATTTGGAGACATAAGATAGTAAAGTTATAAGAAATATTATAGTAAAAAAAAAAAATAATGAATCAGGGCAGCACCTATGGCTCAAAGGAGTAGGGCCCAGCCCCATATGTGGGAGGTGGCGGGTTCAAACCCATCCCCAGACAAAAAAATCGCAAAAAATAAAAAAATAAAAAATAAATAATAATAATGAATCAAAGACTTTGTTGAGGTACATCATAGTGAAACAGTTGAAACATAAATATAAAGAATAATGTTCGAAAGCAACTAATATAAAATGATATATTATATGCATAGTGGAGGTGTCCAATTAATATCTGACTTCTCAGATTGACCTGAAAAAAGTAGAACAACATACTTAGGATTAACATTTAAAAAAATCAATCCCAAATTTTATAACCAATATACTTATTACCAGAATGAGGGCAAAATTAAGACATTTTCAGAGAATCAAAAATAGCAAATCTGCACTACTAGAAATATTAAAGTCAATTCTGTGTCCCTCCTCCTGAAAAGAAACCATACTAGATAGAAACTCACATTCCCATAAAAGAAAGAAGAACAAGTGGTAAAATTTAAAAAATGGTAAAAATCTAAAAAATGGACTTACATATTACACATAAAAACTATCTATGTTACCAAAGGAAGGGAAAAATAAATCCATGTATTTTTATAATTTCTATAATTTATTTCAAGTAGCATAGTTAGTGGACTATGAAAAATTAATGATGCATGTTGCCCGTGTATAGAAAATAACCATCTAAAATGTAAAAATGTAAGAAAAAAGGCTATGGAAAATTTTAAGTAAAATTTTAATAACCATCCAAATAATTTTTTAGAACCAGAAAATCAAGATAAATAGAACAATAACAATTACAATTAAAAAAGGACAAGTACAAAACAAATAAGTAAAGTAGTAGGTTCAAATACAAAGATATTATTACAATAAAAATTAACTACATACTCCAATTACAAGTAAAGATTTTCAGTCTTTTTTAATCTCCTTTTTAAAAAGTCAAACATTTATGGGCTATGCATAAGAAATGCATGTTAAAATATAAAAATATAAATTAGCTAGAAACGAATGAAAAATAAATATTTTCAAACCTTGAGTTAGGCTGGACAAGATGTGTAATTATCAGAGAAAACATATATTAAAACAAAAACAGAAACACTTCACAGTAGTAAAAATACAAATTCATCTGTAAGAAATTAATAACAAACCTACAAGCACCCAGTAACAAAAGTTTAAAATACACAGAAAAGATTTTTTAAGTAAATGGAAAATTGTAACACTTTTCTCCATGTAATTTATTAAATAATTAGATCAAAAGTAGCAGTTATGAAAAGTCTAAACAACCCTATTAAATTAATTGACTTGACTGCACCCACAATAGAATACACATTATTTTCAAATACATTTTCCAAAGTAAACCATATTTTCAGTAATAAAAAAACCACAATAAATGTAAAACATTTGAAGTCACACAGCATATATTCTCTAATCCAAATAGAATTGAATTCAATAACAATAGTGATAGAAAAATTGCAGATGTTTAGAAATTATACAATATTTTTCTAAATAAATATTGGGTTAAAGAAGAAATCATAAGATAAATAATAACAAAAATACAATGTGTCAAAATTTGGGGGTTGCAGCCAGAGCATTGCTTAGAGAGAAAAGTACATCACAAAAAGCTGGTATTTGAGGAAAAGGGAAGTCTGAAATCAATGATCCAAGCTTCTATTCTAAGAAACTCAAAAAAGAAGAGCAAATTAAACACAAACCATGCAGAGCTGGGAAACAAAGAGGAGCAAAAAGTAATAAAATAGAAAAAAATGGAGACAAATCAATAAGGCTAACACTTTTTAATAAAATAAATAAATCTTTAGCCAGAGAAAATGAGGAAGAAAAGAAGGGAGGGAGTTAGGAAAGAAAAAAAGGGAGCGAGAAGGCACAGATTACTTGTAACAGGAATGAAAGAGGTAACATCATTCCAGAGCTTTCCAACTTTAAAAAGATGGTAAAAGAATATCATGAAAATCTTTATGGCAATACAATTGACAACCAATATAAAAGTTATATGCCTCAAAATAACTTGTAAAGAATTGCAAAAGATTGTCTATTTGCTTGGTTGTTGTACCCTTGGCTGTACAGAAGCTTTTCAGTTTAATTAAGTCCCATTTGTTTATTGTTGCAGTTGTTGCTATTGCCATGGCAGTCTTCCTCATAAACTCTTTCCTCAGGTCAATATCTTCCAGTGTTTTTCCAATTCTTTCTTTGAGGATTTTTATCATCTCATGCCTTAAATATAAGTCCTTTATCCAGCTTGGATCAATTTTTGTGAGTGGAGAAAGGTATGCATCGAGTTTCAATCTTTTACTTAATGGATATCCAATTCTCCCAGCACCATTTATTGAACAAGAGTCTTTCCCCCATTGAATGCTCTTGTTTGGTTTATCATAAATTAGATAGCTGTAAGTTGTTGATTTCATTTCCAGGTTTTCTATATGATTCCAAGTATCTATGTCCCTATTTTTGTGCTAGTACCATGCTGTCTTGACCACTATGGCCTTGTAATACAGCCTAAAATCTGTTATGGTGATACCCCCGGCTTTGTTTTTATTACTAAGAACTGCCTTAGCTATACGGGTTTTTTTCTGGTTCCATACAAAGCTCGGAATCATTTTTTCCAAGTCTTGAAAGTAGGATGTTGGTATTTTAATAGGGATGGTGTTGAATTGGTAAATTGCTCTGAGAAGTATAGACATTTTAACAATGTTGATTCTTCCCAGCCATGGTATGTTCTTCCATTTGTTAAAGTCCTCTGCTATTTCCTTTCTTAGGGTTTCATAATTTTCTTTAAAGAGGTCTTTCACTTCTTTCATTAGATATATTCCTAAGTATTTCATTTTCTTTGGGGCTATGGTGAAGGGAGTTGTGTCGTTAATCAACCTCTCATCTTGACTGTTGTTGGCATAAACACAGGCAACTGACTTGTGGACATTGATTTTATATCCTGAGACATTACTGTATTTTTTGATGATTTTCAAGAGTCTTGTAGTTGAGTCTTTGGGGTTCTCTAAGTATAAGATCATATCATCAGCAAAAAGGAAGAGTTTGACCTCCTCTGCACCCATCTGGATGCCCTTTATTTTCTTGTCTTGTTTAATTGTATTGGCTAGAACTTCCAGCACTATGTTGAATAGCAATGGTGACAGAGGACAACCTTGTCTGGTTCCCGTTCTAAGATGTAAAGCTTTTAGTTTTACTCCATTCGGTAAAATATTAGTTGTGGGTTTATCATAGATAGCCTTAATCAGTTTAAGAAATGTGCCACCTATACCTATACTCTTTAGTGTTCTAATTAGAATAGGATGCTGAATTTTATCGAATGCTTTTTCTGCATCTATTGAGAAGATCATATAGTCCTTGGTTTGCTTCTGTTGATACAGTGTATAACATTTATGGGCTTTCAAATATTAAACCAACCCTGCATCCCTGAGATGAAACCTACTTGATCCTGATGTATGACTTTTTGATGATAAGCTATAATCTATTGGCCAAGATTTTGTTGAGAATTTTTGCATCAATATTCATTAGTGAAATTGGTCTGAAATTCTCCTTTTTAGTTGGGTCTTACCAGGTTTTGGTATCAGGTTGATATTTGCTTTATAGAACATATCGGGGAAGATTCCTTCCTCCTTAGTTTTTGGAATAATTTCTGTAGTATAGGAATAAGCTCTTCTTTGAAAGTTTGATAAAATTCTGGTGTGTAGCCATCCAGCCCAGGACATTTTTTTGTTGGGAGATTTTTTATTATTTCTTTGATCTCAGTGCTTGAAATTGGCCTGTTCAGGAGATCTATTTCATCTGGGCTAAGTCTAGGTAGAGGGTGTGATTCCAAATATTAATCCATTTCCTTCACATTGTCAACGTTCTGGGCATAAAGTTTCTGGTAGTATTTCAGAGATAATCTCTTATATTTCTGTGGCATCAGTTGTTATTTCCCCTTTATCATTTCTGATTGAGGTTACTAGAGAGTTTACCTTTTTATTTCTAGTTAGTCTGGCCAAAGGCTTATCTATTTTATTTATTTTTTCAAAAAACCAACTCCTTGTTTCATTAATTTTATGAATAATTCTTTCGTTTTCTATTTCATCGATCTCTGATTTAATTTTGGATATGTCTTTTCTTCTGCTGGGTTTAGGCTTAGATTGTTCTTCTTTTTCCAATTCCATCAGATGGCTTGTGAGTTTGTTGATACGCTCTCTTTCTGTTTTTCACATGTAGGCTTCTAAAGTGATAAATTTTCCTCTCAGGACTGCTTCTGCTGTATCCCATAGGTTTTGGTAGTTTGTGTCTTCATTGTTGTTATACTCAAGGAAGTTAATGATTTCCTTTTTTATTTCTTCTGGCACCCAAGTGTCATTCAGTGTAAGGTTGTTTAACTTCCATGCCTTTGAGTGAGGTTGAGCATTTTTGTTGGAGTTGAGTTCCACTTTTAGTGTCTTGTGGTCTGAAAAGATGCAAGGTAGAATTTCAATTCTTTTGATCCTGCTGAGGTTTGTTTTGTGTTCTAGGATATAATCAATTTTGGAGAATGTTCTATGGGACGATGAGAAGAATGCATATTCTATATCTTTGGGATGAAGTGTTCTATATACATCTATCAAGCACAGTTGTTCTAAAGTCTCATTTAAATCTCTAATATCTTTATTTAATTTCTGTTTAGAAGATCTATCCAGCTCTGTGAGAAGGGTGTTAAAGTCCCCTGTTATTATGGTGTTATAGGATATCGTATTGCTCAGACTAAGCAAGGTCTGTTTCAAGAATCTGGGAGCATTTAAATTGGATGCATAAATATTTATTTATTTTTTATTTATTTTTATTTTTTTTTTTGAGACAGAGCCTCAAGCTGTCACCCTGGATAGAGTGCTGTGGTATCACAGCTCACAGCAACCTCCAACTCCTGGGCTCAAGTGAGTCTCCTGCCTCTGCCTCCCAAGTAGCTGGGACTACAGGCACCCACTACAATTCCCGGCCATTTTTTGGTTGCAGCCGTCATTGTTGTTTGGCGGGCCAGGCTGGATTCGAACCCTCCAGCTCAGGTGTACGTGGCTGGCACCTTAGCCCGTTGAGCCACAGGCGCCGAGCCGGGTGCTTAAATATTTAAAATTGAAATGTCTTCTTGTTGTATTTTTCCATTAACCAATAAGAAGTGACCATCATTATCTTTTTTAACTTAAGTTGCTTTAAATCCACATGTATCTGCGAGTAAGATTGCAACCCCTCTTTTCTTCCAAGTTCCGTTTGCCTGAAAAATTGACTTTCAACCCTTAACTCTGAGTTTTAATTTGTCTTTTGATGTGAGGTGTGTTTCCTGCAGACAGAAAATAGATGGCTTGCGTTTTTTAATCCTATCAGCCAATCTATGCCCTTTCAGTGAGGAATTCAAGCCATTGACATTTAGTGAGCTAATTGATAAATGTGGTTGCATTCTATTCATTGTATTTTGTGAAAGTCTGTTGGTTAGTTTTGTCTTTTGCATCAATGGGGAAACTAGGTTCTGTCTTATATTTTCTAGGGGTTTACTTTGCTAAAGGTCCATTGTGATGGTCTGTATGTTGGACAGGTTGAACTATTTCCTGTAAAACTTGTCTTGTTGTGACAAATTTCCTCAATGTTTGCATATCAATAAAAGATTTGATTTCTCCATCAATTTTAAAGCTTTGCTTGGCAGGGTATAGAATTCTGGGCTGGAAATTGTTCTGTTTAAGTAAGTTAAAGATAGATGGCCATTGTCTTCTGGCTTAAAAAGTTTCTTTAGATAAGTCTGTGGTCACCCTTATAGGTTTGACCCTGTAGGTCAGTTGGCGCTTACTCCTGGCAGCTTGCAAGATCTTTTCTTTTGTCTTGACTTTAGATAAATTCATCACAATGTGCCTTGGAGAAGTTCTATTTGAGTTGAGGCGACCAGGGGACCAATATCCCTCTGAAAGGAGTATGTCAGAATCTTTGGTGATATTTGGAAAATTTTCATTTATAATATTCTCTAGAATGGCTTCCTTTCCCCTGGGACATTCTTCTTCCCCTTCAGGGATACCTATAACTTGTATGTTTGAACGCTTTATAAATTCCCATAGTTATGTCAATGAATATTCTGCTTTCTGTCTCTTCTTTTCAGCCTCTTTAACTATCTGAGTTATCTCAAGAGCCTTATCCTCTACCTCTGATATTCTTTCTTCTGAGTGATGTAATCTGTTGTTGATACTTTCTATTGCATCCTTAAATTCCCTAATTGACTGCTTCAGTTCCTTCAGCTCTGCTATATCCTTTTTATATTCTTCGTATCATTCATCTCTTATTTGATTCTGTTTTTGAATTTCCTTTTGGTTATTATCCACTTTCTCAGCAATTTCCTTTATTGTTTTCATTATCTGTGTTTTAAATTCCCCTTCTGTCATTTCTAACATTTCTTTATAAGAGGAATCTTCTGCAGTAGCTATCTCACGATCCCTAGAAGGAGTTACTCTGGCCTGGGATTTCATGTTGCCAGGATTTTTCTGCTGATTCTTCCTCATGAGTGCTTTCTTGTATCTGTTTCCTTACCCTAATTTTCCTTTCACTTCTTCTTGTTCTTTAAGTTACTGTAGCACTGCCCTAAAGTTTTAATGAGTCCTTCCGGTGTGAGACCAAAAGGATGAAAAAATGGAAGATTGTATTTAAACTAGAATGGTGAAAGAAAACAAAAAGAAAAGAAAAGAAAAAAATGCCAAGGAAAAATGTTGAAGTTAAAAAAAAAACCAAAAAACAAAAACAAAAACCCCACAACCAAGAAACCAAACAGTATATATATGTTGCTAAGGACTGACCGGGCAACAGGTGATATTCTGAGGCATGAGATGTTAATCACAATATTGATACAGCTGTACGAGATGGAGACTGGCATCCTCTGCTGATTACTCAGACCCTACAGGCTTGGGAGCCCAAATACCTCCTCAAAAGACACTCCAAGCCATAAACCTTGGCCAAGTAGAAGCTTTCCAGTGATAGCACTTATTTCTGGGATCTCTCCTGGAGTGGCTACCTGCTTACCCAGTGTACCAAGTCGAGTCTCCCCTTATGTCCCTGAGCACCAGGGCTGTCAATCTGACAAACACTCGGGTCTCCACACTTGCCCAGCATCTCAATCCCCACTTTAGCCAACTCAGTCACTAGATTACTCGCCCAAGTTCTTCTGGCCAATCCTGGTGCTGCAATACACAGGGGCAGCCCACAGCTGAACAGTATTAGCTTCTTTCCAGCTCAGTGGCTCAACGGCTCAGCGGCTCAGTCTGGGGCCCCAGACAACACCCAAAGTAATCTGCACACTGGCCCAAGATCTCCCATGGCAATTTAATCGAGTGTCCAAGTCCAAAAAAACCAAAACAGGCCCCAGGTAAGGCTTTTCCTGCTTGCAATCTCTGTTACTGTGGCTATAGCTGTAGGCAGCCTCCAACTGAACAAGTGCACCCACCACTTGCCAGTTTTCCACCGCTTCTGTCCTCCTTGTGGGGTCCAGAAGTCTCTCACTGACCTCCCATATCACCAAAGGGAAGCCTCTGGGTGAAACCCACTGGCCAAGAGATGCCTGGGGTCCTCTCTCCCCACTCTCACTGTGCCTGGCTGCACAGAAGCTGCTACTTGGCCGCCATCTTCCTCGGAAAAACAATAGACAACCTACCCAATGGGAAAGGATCTTTGCGCATTTTGAATCTGACAAAAGTTTGATTACCAGGATCTACACAGAACTTCAATTAATCTACAGTAAAAAAACCAACAATCCCATACATCAATGGGGAAGAAAGATGAGTAGAAAAATCTTCTCTAAAGATGACAGATAAATGGCCAGTAAACACATGAAAAAATCCTCATCATCCCTCAGTATTAGAGAAATGCAAATTAAAACCATACTGAGATACCATCTAACTCCAGTGAGAATGGCCTATATCACAAAATCTCAAAATTAGAGATGTTGGTGCAGATATGGGGAGAAAGAAACACTTTTACACTGCTGGTGGGACTGCAAACTAATACAGCCTTTTTGGGAGGAAGTATGGAGAAATCTCAAAGAACTCAACCTAGACCTCCCATTTGATCCTGCAATCCCATTACTGAGCATCTATCCAGAAGAAAAAAAAAAAAAAAACTTTTATTATAAAGACACTTGTACTAGGCTGTTTATCACAGCCCAATTTACAATTGCTAAAATGTGGAAATAGCCTAAATGTCCTTCAACCCAGGAATGGATAAGTAAGCTATGGTATATGTATACCATAGAATATTATTCAGCCATCAAAAACAATGGAGACTTTGCAGCGTTCGTACTAACTTGGATGGAGGTGGAACACATTATTCTTAGTGAAACATCACAGGAATGGAGAAGCATGAATCCTATGTATTCAACTTTGATTTGAGGACAGTTAGTGACAATTAATGACACAGGGAAGCATGGGGGAAGGAGAGAGCAGACAGGGAGAGAAGGAGGGAGGGTGTGAGGTAAAGAAAACAAAAACAAAAAAAAACAAAAGGAAAGAAAATAGTGACTAATTCTCACATAAATTGGATTTGATTTTGACCAAAGTACATTACTTAAACTTTAATTTTTAATTCAACTTGTTAATATGTTGTTTAGGATATTGTATCCTCACTTATAAGTGAAATATGTTTGTAATTTCCCTTCATAATAATATATTTTCTCCAATTTCAATATCAGGTGTATCCAGATCAAGTAGGATGATTTTGAAATATTTCTTTTTTTTTTCTATTGTCTATAAGATTTGGCATGATCTCTTTTTTGAAACTCTCCTTTACTTTTATTTATATAATATTAGTTGTCTATTTTTGAGACTTTGGGGAAAAAATAAGAGGTTAACTGATGACTTCATACTGAGCCTCACACTCAAAGCACTCTATAATGTCCTATTTGACAATGTGAATGTTACTTTCTTGGCATCATTATTACTAATATTGCTTAATATTTTGATGCAGTAATTGTCTGTTTTCTTTTCTGAATGTATTTATCTTTGTTCATTCTTTACGTGGTTTTTGTTTCTAGTCCTTATTTTAAATATTGTTATTGTTATTAAATGTTAAGCCTTTTAAATTTTGTGAAGGCAAAAAGTGGAAACCTAATTAACAAATGTCTATGTAAAAATTTAAAAAATTTAAAAAAAAGAATTACAAAAGAACTTGTACTAATCTATATAAGTTAAAGAAGTTGAATTCATAATCTACCTTTCCCCCTTCAAATATATTCCTCCAAGCTCAAATGTCTTCACTAGAGATTATTCCTGAATTTTTAAGGAGGAAATAATTCCAGTCCCACACTTTCAGAAAACAGAGGTGTGAATGAATCTCAACTTATTTTGTTAAAACAATATTACACTAATTTCAAAAATATATAAAGATATCCAAGAAAAAAGAGAACCACAGACAAATATGTTTCTCATGAACATAGATCCAAAAGCTTCTTAATAATAGATTGGCATATACAATACAACAAAATATAAAAAGTACAATGCAATATGACCACATGGAAGTTTAATCTAGGAATTCATGGTTAGTTTAATAGCTGAAAACTCCACTAATGTAATTCAGCATATTAATAAAGTAAAGCACAAAACTATATGATCTCTGTAATACATGCAAGAAAAGCATTAAAAAACTGGCACTTTTTAATGATAACATTTCTCAGCAAACCAGGAATACAAGAAAACTTATCAATTTGATTAAGAACTTTGGAAAAATCAACAGCTATTGTAATATTAAATGCTGAAAAATTGAATGATTCTTACCCAGGGTTAAGACAAAGTAAAAAGGTCCATTATCGCTACTTCTATTTAATGTTTACCAAATGTCCAATTAATATGTTAAAGTAAGTGAAAAATATGAAAGCCATCTAGATTGTAAAGGGGCGATGAAACTGTCTTTATTTGCAAATGACATGATTATATATGTAGAAAACCCCTAGGAAAAGCTCAAAAGCCTTACCACAACAAATAAGTGAATTTTACACTGGTTTTGGATGCCATATCAACATAAAAAATTAACTGCATTTCTATATAGTAGTAAACATAATTAGAAAATGAAATTTGAAAAAGCGACATCATTTTACAATAACTAATAATGTAAAATAGCTGATAATGTAAAATCATTAGGGATAAATTTAGCAAAGATGTGTAAAACAATACATTGAAAATATAAAATTTAAAAAATTGAAATTAAAAAAGACCTAAATGCATAAAAATAATAATAAAAATATATATTCATAAATGGAAAATTCAATAATGTTAATATGTCAGTCTTCTCCATGTTGAACTGTGGGTATAATCCAATCACAATCAAAACCCTACCAGACCTTGTAAGAAAAATTCATAAATTTATTTTAAAATTCATAGGAAACAAAAAAGAATAAAAATAGCCAAAATCATTTTAGAAAATAAGTATGAATTTTGAGCAATTACATTAACTAATTTCAAAAGTTTTCCTAAAGGTATAATAATCAAACAACGTGGTATTGATATAAATGCAGACCAACAGATCAATGGAACATATTAATGAGTCAAGGAATAGACCACATATATAGTAAATTGATTTCTGACAAAGGTACAAGATTAATTCATTTGAGGAAGAATACTCTTTTGAATGAGAGATACAAAACAATTGGATATCACTATAAAACAATGAACTTTGTTCCTCATCTCTCAGCATATACAGAAATTAAGTCAAAAGAGGTCTTAGACTAAAACTATTTTAAACTTTGATATAATACACAAGATAAAATATTTATGACATTAATTTAGGAATGAGATTTTTAAACAGGACCCAAAATGTACACATTTTTTAAAAATGATAAAACTTCAGAATGAAAACTCTCTATGTAAGCCATTGTCATCAAAACCAAAAGTCAAGTCACAAAATGGGATGCCGAGTTTTCAAAGATTTAAACAACCCAGCTCCACAATATATAAAGAACTTTTACAACTCAAGTACAACACAATAGAAAATTCTTACCTTAGAATTGTGACAGATTAATGGATCTGTGGCTGGCATCCCTCTACAAATTTGTGGGTTCCTGAAAGGCATCATATGCACAAACACCATACCAAACTGTCTATAGCAACAAGAATCTTTTGTTATCTTAGGCCTATGAATAAATTCCATGAAGAGTCTGTTGGATTGAGTAGCTATTGAAATAAGTACACTGTTGGAAATTCTAATCAGTGCCCAAAACATGGATCCTTTACTAACCTGTTTTCTCTAAAACTTGATATGGACTTCATCCAAGTGAGACAAGATAAACTTAAATCTTTTCCATTTATAGAGGCATTTTAAATCCAAATATCCTTTTAAACTAGTGAGTTTGCTGGTTTCATAGCCATAATTTTAAAATCACAGTTCTAAAGCCTTTACTTGTTTTTGTCTGTATTATTATGCATATATGTTTATATACTGTCTATGTGGTACAAATCGAATTGACTTTTAAATTAATGAATAGTCATAAAATAAATAAGCCCAAATCAAATAATAGCTACACTATAGGTCCCCCCCACCTAAGGTAAATTATAATAGGACTAAAATCTTTGCAAAATAATTCATAGCATTCTGATACTTGGCCTAATTATTTACATGAACTGAAACAAGTATAGTGATTGTCTATATAGGCTCTTTTAAAATTAATTTTGCTTGGAATTTTCATAAGAAATCTCAGATTAGACTTTTAAAATCTCCTGAGCCTAGGAAGACAAGCCAGATTTTGTCATCAAATTGCTCCTGTTATACTTGTATAAACTGAATGAATTTCTCTCTTTTTCAGGTCCCAAAACATCTTGAGGTTCCCACGCATGTCAGAAAGTGAAATTTTTAATTTAATATAAGGTTGGTTACTTTGCAAAGGAACATGTGGTCAAGGTAGCAATTCAGACTATTTGCGGCTTTTCATTGCCTCTATCAGGTCAACCTCAATTCCTCAAAGCAGTCTGGTTTTATCTGAAAATACGTCATTTAGTCATTTTGGTAAAATTACTGGCATCTCCAACTGTGTTCTATTACAAAAGAAACCAGATTCTTATTGAACTTTTGTAAGTGTTTTGTAAATGCTATAAATTAGGAATGCTCACAAATAGTTTTGGAGTTCTGGAGAAATCAACTAGACAGAAAAGCAAATGTTTTAATTTTTTAACAATTTTTTAACTTTTTAAACAAAAGTATACTTTACCCAAATGGCATAAAGTCTATAAATAGTTCAAAAGAAAAAAGTCTTTATTCTTGAAAACAAATACAAGAATCAGCAATGTTTCAAACAAAGTAAGTCATCCAGTCTCATGTATTATAATTAATTCTTGTTTTACTTGCTGTTGGGTTAACAATCTTCATGAATCCATCAGCTTTTTTTTCAATTAGAGTTCTAGAAATTTTTACTTAGTTAGATTTTATGATCTTCAAAGTT
Organism: Perodicticus potto; assembly: GCA_963574655.1. Taxonomy (NCBI): domain Eukaryota; kingdom Metazoa; phylum Chordata; class Mammalia; order Primates; family Lorisidae; genus Perodicticus; species Perodicticus potto. The sequence continues at coordinate 10,218 of CAUYRH010011239.1, read as the reverse complement.
ATAAATCTGAATTTAAGAGTACTTATCCGGGTCCCGTTCATGAATTTCCTTGTAAAGGAAGCCAATTTTGGACTACAGATTATTGTAAACTGCTTCATGAAAAAATGAAGATAAAACAATAATTGTCTGCAACTGTTGAAAGACTATAGCTATAATTAAAGACATAATTGACAAGGAAATTTGGTTATTTCCATAGCATACAACAATTTAACATAATAATCATAGTAATGACTTATAAAATGTATACCAAGACATATCATTAGGAATCTCACATAATTTTATGTTTTTTTATAAATAACACTTAGACAAATACAACTCAAAGAAAGTTAAACATTTTTTCTTATTTGACAATGTTTCACACATGATTTTTAACTACTAAATAAGCCCAACATGTCTTTCTTGAGCTTCCAGGATCCCTATTACCTAAAGATTAAGATCAGAAAGATGGAATTTAGATTTTGAAATTTATTTTTAGAAAGTTTACCAAATATCAAAGGTTTAAGACACTAGACTAAAATAGGACCACAGGTCATTGTATCATACTAGTCATTTATTTAGCCAAAGTTATAATTTAAAGATTTAAAATAGCAAAAACGTTTACTCTTTGATAAAGAAGAGACTCAGTTTTTTAAACAAACCAAAGACCTAATAAAGACAAGTTGAGGCAATCTGACTCTTTCTCCTTCCTTTTTTATGGTTTATTTAAAAAGTAAACAAAAATCTTTCACTATCTCTTATTGACACTACATGAAAGTCTTGTTAAAAAAAGAAAACCAAATTCAACCCTTTTATTAACTTAGTATTAATGCTAAAGCTAATTTTAATAAAATCTTATAAACAGATCTATCCAATCTCAATCAGTTTGGACCACACAAAGTGATTTGTGGGAATATGGCAGCATTAAAATCTGGAACATTTATCTTCTATTCTCTCTGACGGCTGCTACCTGAGAGATTTCAGGTACATAAGGATAGAATATTATCACATTCTACCTGAGTGTACCATATTTGGAATAGTGTGGTAACCTGCAAATAGACAAATGAAGATGTATATTTTGGAAACAGATGTATAAGACCTGATGGACCAGTGGTATGAGAGAAAGAAGACAAACAGCAGATAGGTGAGTGGTGATGCTGTCTCCTCAGATGGAGAAGATTTCATCTAAAAACAGAGGCAACCTAAGGAATTTTTAATATTTTAAAACTATACAGACTATATCTTTTGTTTGACTTTCCAACATTCCAAATTTATAAATGTATTATTTATGAAAGTGGGGAAGGATCTACATTTAAAATTTGTTTACTATGCCACACTTCACCACTGAGTGCTGGGCTCTAATATTCCAAGTGGAAAGTTTCTTTTCTTTTTTTTTTTTTTTTTTTTTTAGAGACAGAATCTCACTTTATTGTCCTCTGTAGAGTGCCTTGGCGTCACACAGCTCACAGCAACCTCCAACTCCTGGGTGTAGGCGATTCTCTTGGCTTAGCCTCCAGAGTAGCTGGGACTACAGGTGCCCACCACAATGCCCAACTATTTTTCTGTTTTGCAGTTTGGTAGAGGCCGGGTTTGAACCCGCCACCTTCGGTATATGGGGCCGCGCCCTACTTGCTGAGCCACAGGCGCTGCCCTGTTAAGTTTCTTAAATGTGAGACTTCCGTTATCAAAATATGAATGCACTTGGAAAGATGCAATTTCATTAAGCATTCAGATATAAGGTTTAAGATAACTATGTTAGATGAGATTATTAAGAGTTTTACAAAGCTCACAAATAATTGTTGGCCAGATCTGAGCCCTTTATCGAATTTCACAGAATTTTGATAAAATAAGGTCTGAGCTAAAAGAGTCACTTTTCATCTGGCTCCCTGGTGACGTCTTGTTTGTCCTGAATTACTTCATTAAAATTTGATCGTATATTATTATGAGGACTAAGATGACCTGAAATTAAAATTAACCTCCATGGAGAAGGAAGCATCTATTGTTTATATTTATAAGCACTGGAAATTCTGGGAGTTTGCAAGCCCACACAATACTACAGAGTGAAAACCAATAAATACATTTCGGAAGTGACTGCTCAAATTTAAAGCTGTGGAGCTGACAGAAAGTTGAATACAATTGGTTTTTGATAATTCGTTGAAATTCAGGAAGAAGGACTCAGAGCCATAAGCATCTTCAACAGAAGATGAATCTGTAGGGAACACAGGAGAATGGGCATTTTCCAGAGAATGAGGTGGGCATTTTGGGTGAAATGCCCATGTTATAATACTAAAATTTGATTTTCAGGGACTTCTTAGTATGTAAATGATCTCATTCAGGCAAGGAAAAAGAAAAAAAAAAAAACAGATATGGAGGAAAACAAACATCTCAAACTGCTAATACTTCTTTCCCTGGGTTGAGTCTTTTCTGTCCATCTGGCTTCTCTGCACACAACCCTTGCTAATGTGCCATGACAGCACCTCCTTTCAGCTCTCCCTAGAATTTCTCACGCTTTACTTGGGGCTTCTGTGACTCAGCGGCAAGCACTCATGCAAATGCAACGCAAAGGATGAGGAAGTTAATGCTCCAGTTGAGCAAATGTGAATAAATGACCCCTTTCCTGTCCCTTGGATGGTCATTTTGTAGATGACTCTTCAAGAAGTCCTAGCCTGATCAGTCTCAGATGCACTCCTAGAGACAGCTTAGCATTTACAAAAGTGGCTTGTCCTCCTTGCCTATTTACCTCATCTCAGCCCCCATTCTTCTAACCCCTGGGGTGATGTCTCAAATAAATGATCAATACCTCCATGCAAGCCTTTGACTCAGGTTCTTCTTTCATGGGGAATGCTAGGCTAGGACAGCGAATTTTCATGTAAGTTGCAAACTCCAGGGAGGCATATGGGTGCCAATCCATCCAGCACCACAAAAGTAGCTTTAAAACAAGCCTTCATTATTATAATTTTCTGTTCACAATTTATCCAATAAGACCTAAGGTGTCTTGCCTGATGTTAAAAGGCCTTGATATCCTGCCTGTCAATCTCAGGCCCCACCACTGTCAATATCCAAACTTACTTTCTTTCTGTAAACAAACCATGCTTGCTACTCAGCGAGGACCTCCTTATAAGGCAGGTCTCTTCTGTTCCCACTCACAAGTCAAGAATATCCTTCTATCTTCTCTGCATCCCAAAGCTTTCATAACCTATACAACCAAGTTTTAAAAAAACTGTATTGTCTCAAACTATTATCTTATAATTTGGGGGCACTTTTTTTTATTCTGATTTGAATTTCACAGCACAGAGCAAACTTGTGGGTACATAGTAGGTCCTTAATGCTATGTATGTACAGTGTCAACTGATTCTCCTTCTAGCATACTTGATAGCATGTTAAAAACTATTCAGATAGCCAGTGACCAAGAAGGATAGCCTACATTTTCCCCAAGGTCACACTCATTACCCTCTGCTTTGAAGAATGATTAGGGACATGACCAAATCTGATGGAAATTAGCACGCACACATGCATGTACAGACAAACAACTGTGAAATTTCCCCTTCACATTAAAATGTCTCTATATTTTTGAAAGAAGTTTTTAATCAGTATGAATACCTCAAATTGGTAGGGAAATACAACTTTGTAACTTTCTTGGAGAGTTTGAAGTACATATAAAATGGGATAGCTGCCCAGGCTTCAGTGGTAGTGCTGTTCTTGAGATGCCTTTCTGCAGTAAATAGGTTCACAGTATGCCTTGGTTCAAGTCCTTATTACACTTTTCTGAATTAGTATGTTAAGTAGACCAGAGACAGTCCACTGAATAAAATTCAGTCACATTAGGCTGACCTTTAAGGCCCTTCCAGGTTTTTTCTCAGAATACTTTTTCAATCTCATCTCTTAAAGGCCTCCACCCCTCACAATTCTAAATTCCAATCATTCAGAGTTAATTGAAATTTCCTTTTAATTCTTTTACACATTTTACCTCTTTTTGAAATATACCATCTTTCTTCACTTGATTAACCCGTTTTTTGTTTTTGTTTTTTTTTTTTTTTTTGGTGTTTCACACCAAACTTAGTGTTTATTTCCTCTAGGGAGAGACCCCAGATGTTTCCATCCTAGTTTAAAACTGCAATACTCTGTGCCTATCTCTATAATTCTATGCATCACATTAAATTGTATTTAGCTATTTATCTGTATCTAAGTTTCATTAACCTACACATTGCCTAAGGGCATGGACCAATTCATATGAGTATTGGTTCCCTCAATACATACATAATAAGCATTCAATAAAATTTTAATTGAATAAATTGACAATAAAGGAGATTGAAGTGAGTATATGACTGTTATCATAAACAGCAATGGTGTGGGACTAAAGTGGCTACATATTTCCATGCCTGGTGTTTCCCAAACTGAGCTGACCAGCATGCCCTACCAAGGGGTAAAAGAAAAAAAACCAGTAAATTAGGAGGAAGAGCTCTGAACATGTGTTTTGCTATACATGATCTGCAGACTGAAACTCTTCGCACTGGTAAGTGCCTCTTACTTACTAATTAGCTAAATGATGAATAAATTTGAATTTGGGAGCTATACTGACAGGTATGTATCCTGGGTTCACCATTAACTTGCTCTGTGGCTTTGACCTTTATGAATCAGTTTTCTTACCTGCAGTGTGGTATGACTGGGATACTTGAGGATAGTGAGGATTAATAACAGCACACACGAGAAATGTGAAACAGATCTTAACAGGGTCTTTATCTATTGCATGGTAGCTACTGTTAGTAGTAGTACCAGGAATTATTTGTGTTTTAGTAGTAACAATAGCAACCTTATCTAAAAAAGAGAAAACCCCTGATTTTCTTGAGTGGCAGCAAAAAAACTAGTTGGCGCTTATGATGAAAAAACTCTTCTCCTTAGGTATATATTTCCATCAAAGGATCTGGGTCATTTCCTCTTTTGCCAAATTTGCTACTCTTGAAGGTCTGGTCTGTTTCAAGCGTACTAAACTGTCGCATTACAGATTGAGAAAGGATTGTGGCCACTCAAGAGTTCTTCACTGCTGTCTGATTAAGGAGATGCTTGAGCAATTCTCCTCTTCATTTGGAGCATTCCAGTGAGTAGGCATCTTCTCCCCCCTTCATTTCATGACCATTTCTGGGACATTAGGGCACCAAACAATACAAAGAGAAGTCACAGTGCATTGAATGAACAATAGTCACAGGACTATTGTTTATTCTTCTTCTACAATGTTTTAAATTCTTTTTCAGATGCCTGACTGCCAGCAGCTCCAGACACCTCTAAATACCAAAGGCTAGGGAAGTCTATTTTCCAAAGTGCTGCAAATTATTTTTAACAACGCCTCCCATCTCTCCTTCCAAGCAGAGCATATGACTCAGAAACTACCCTCCCTCCTGCTGACTGCAATCCCTTTGTCATCCCAGGATAAATAGACCATTTTAATGATAACCACTCATTTGTGCTGGTATTTCCAAGTTAAAGGGACCTACATGTGATATTTGTGGGGATCCAATTAGATATTACTAACAAACAAATCTTTTTTGAGTTTGGTCTGCTTCGAGGGTTTATGTATAAAGCAAACATCGTTGCTTTGCCAGGATCTGGTTTGCATCTCTCCTTTAATCCAAGTTTGAAGCAGAATACTTCAATACTTTGAGCCACAAGGCTCAAAGCAGAATACTTCAATACTTTGAGCCACAAGGCTACTGAATAATATTCAAATACCTGTTTGATGGCAAAACTCATTAAAAGCCACAGGGCTCTTGTGATGAGCCAGTCCTTTCCACATGACACCAAGACAATAAGTGTACGATCTTCTCAAAGACCCAGTTGGAAATGACATACTTTACCAAAAAGCAGAGTCCCAAAAATTGTGAAGCAGCCCATAGAATATGTGCAAAAATCTTTGGCATTTGGGAAAGCTAAGAAACAGCAAACCAACCGCCTGCAATAGCATCCCTTTCATGATTCAAAAGAAAACACTGGATTTCTATGGTAATCCACCTTCACAGCTTTAACACACCTAATCCTAACATGTGGCAAATCCAAGAAGTATAAAAGGAAAAATTTTTATCTTTAAATTTCTATAGGATATTTGTTGCATTTTCCTACATTACTTGAGTAAATGGTAGAAGTATTTAAAAATACATATAAAAAGGATGCCTTCTTAATGATGTATTTGAATACAGTGTGCCTATTCGCACAAAGAGGGCACTCTATGGAATTATATTCACTACTGTACAAGTTAAAGCCCAGAATAAGACAACATATTATCACAGACCTATACTTATTACTCTATATAATTCGTGACATAACAGCTTTCAGCGAAATTACATGTTTCTATAAAAAGCCAACCCACGGTCTTTGGTTGAGATTATTCCTTTGAAGCTATATTTTCCTAAACCTAGGAATTTGGAGTTTTAGAATGTCATACCTGTAAAACCAAATACTGTTCTTGTTATTGCTCATCCAGAATGTTGAATGATCTTTTTTGCCCAAAATTCCATTTATGGCAATAAATGTAGGTAGCAAAACACATTGTTTTTTCTTTCTTTAATCATGGTTATACCTAGTATACTTAGTATAACCATGATTACAATAATGCTGGGAAAATGTATATACTGTTTTCTCATAAGGTCATGAAGATACTGATTAATGCATGCAGTGTCCCCTTGTATTGATAAAACAGGTTGAAGCAGATTCTATACCCTTTTCATCTAGAGCACTGACTTTCAACCTATGTGCCCTGGCACACTATGTGTCATGAAAATTTTTAAGGGTCATTAATTAAATTATTTTTGAAAGAAGTTCAAAACACAGTAACTTTATTCTTTTCCTTGTTTTTTTACTCTCTCCCTTTAATAACATAATTTAAGTGTGCCACAGAAGTTTAACTATGCGTTCAAATGTGCACTGTGATTTGAAAAGGTTGAAAAACACTGATCTAGAAAAATGGAGGCAAAATGATTCTCCTAAGGTTTGCCTTGGTAGGACTGTATCATAGTTTTTCATTCAACCACCAGTTAATCATCTATCATTCTGCTGTCTTTGTGTGCCTCTGTGCTATGGTCTGAATGTTAGGTTCGCCCTCAATATTTCTGTGTTAATATCTAATCACCAAGATGTTGATATTAGAACATTAGGCCTTTGGAAGGCAATTGGGTCATCAGGGCTCTACCCTCATGAATGGGATTACTGCTCTTAACAAAAGATCTTCCAGAGAGCTACCTTGCTTTTCCACCAAGGTAGGACACAGTAATAAGGTACCATCATGGGAGCAGAGAGCCCTTCTCAGACAGCAAATCTACAGGCACCTTGATCTTAAGCTTTTCCTCTTCCAGAACTATGAATGATAAATTAATGTTATTTATAAATTACCCACTTTCAGGTGTTATGGCAGTCCAAGTAAACTGATGACAAACATGCAATGAGAAATAACGTTTCATACATGAAATATCTATTCTTGTATCGTTCCAACACTTGGACCTAAAACATACCCTTAAATTAAAATGAATTTTTATCACTTATATATGCCAGTGTTTTTCCACCCACTTTATAATACTCTATTACTTTTATTTATTATGTTTTCTCTCAGGCATAGAAGTTCATTCTGGGAGGCTTTCTTAGGTGTCTTTAACATAGACGAGCTTAGAGCTTAGGAAATTCTATTTATGAACACTTAAGTGTAGAAATAAGCAGAGCCAGGCATTGGTCAAGGCAACATACGCTTGCTGTCACAATGAGGGGCAGTACTGAGATTAAATTAAAAGGAAGGTATTTCTAATTATACAGCTGAATGACATGACAATTTGAATTGCTTGATTTAGTTTACAGATAGCAAGTTCACAGTGACCTGTACCTTTTTTTTTTCACTTCAATTTTTGATAACCGCTTTAAAGGAATGCTGAAAGCTGCAGGCTTCAAAAGTGGTGAACCCATAGGAGGCTTAACTTTTCCTAATGACCTCTCAAGGCAAAGCAAAAGGTCAACAGTTAGTGTTACTTGCATTAAGACTGACAATGTTGCCTAAATGCAAATGACAAAGACTTGCTGTTGAAGGTCACTTCTTTAACTTGTTTTCTTGACATGAATGCTTGTTATAACCCAGGCAACTCATTTTGAAGTTGCAGTTCCCTCTTGCCAGAGTCTCGTTTATCATAGATGACATATTTGTCAAAAGACATAGTTCACTGTTTATTCAGCTGCATGAAGATTCTAAAAGAACCCAGCCTTCCAAGGTTGCTTATTCTTTCACAAGACCCATATTATAACACCATTTCTTTAAACTGAATTGGGGTTTCAAGCTGTATCTCTAGTACATACCTCTAATGAACTTCAGGTCTGTGGCATTCCTGGACACGTCAATTGTGTTAATACCCTGGCTGTATTCATAGGGTTTTCAAGAATCATTGTAGTAGGGTGGAATATGGAATGGACTCTGACTCAGAATACCAGAGTTATAATAAAGCCCACACTAACATATGCTATTTTTGAATTGGCATTATTTAGATGACACTCTTAAATTCAGGAGATGATTAGAAGTTTATATGAGATTCTACAAGATAAGAATTCTGTCACTAAAATGTTCTGGTTCACAGCAATCTAATTTACAAATTTATGATTTGTACAACTGATCTATATTGTAGCTATACTGATACTGAATTTTTTTTTCTTTTTTTTCCCCCCCAGGGCCAGGTTTGAACCCATCACCTCCCGTACAGGAGGTGGCACCCTACTCCTTGAGCCATAGGTACTGCCCGTGATACTAAATTTCAGACATGTTTTCCCTCTATCACAATTAGCTGAAACAGAGAAACTCAAATATTCTGTAGCCTGTGGATATTCATATTGTGTTAAACAATCTGCTCTTTATTATTTCTCCCAATTTAGTAAACATGTATTTCCCAAAGCACTTTTGAGTAATCCATGTTGATCAGCTTTTTTTTCTTGGATACTTATTCTTTATTCTTCATAGAAGAAATAACTTGCCCATAACCTCAAGTTCAAAGATCTATATAATCATAGGCTAGAAGAGACCTTAAAAAGGCATATTTACCAACCATCCTAGTGACTGACCATTCAAATATGTTGCAAGAAGTCTGCTATATTCATGTTGTCTAATATAGATGCCACAATTTAAACTTAAATGAAAATTAAGTCAAATTAAAACTTAGTTCTTCGGTTATACTAGTCACAGTTTAAATGCTCATAAGCTAATGTGGCCAGCAGCTTCCATGTTGCACTGCGCAGACATACGATGCTTCCATCTCATGGCAGAAGTTTCTGTTAGACAACGATGATAGACAGGTAGTTTTAGCCCTTTCATTATAATAAACTCACTACCTCCCAAGAGCATCTTTAATACTTTTACACTACTATTTTGTTAGAAATTTTTTTCCATATTTATAATCAAACTCCCTGAAACTTCTGTCCATTTGCCCTTTTTACTTCATTCCCTCAAAGGACCCTCGATGTCACCTACTCTTCCACATTGTAGCTTTTCCAATATTTCAAGAAAGCTCTCATGCACCCCTCTTCTCTTTTTTGTATCCTCCTGTATGGATATCTTTTGTATTTTATATACATGATAGAATTTCCTGGGTTTGCCCTGGAACATCATTTTAAACATTATAAAGTTTGTTATATTCTGAACCATAAGTTGACAAACCTACATCACAAATATGGAAATGCACAAACATTTTATATAAGAAGGAATAAATTTAACTAGGAAATGTTGCTCTTAATATGTTAACACTTGCTCTTGTTATCCTCTCCAAGCAGTAAATTAAAATTTTTCTGATTATAAAAATAGAATTTATCATAGATAACCTTGAACAAGAAAAAAGATTGAGATTCTACAACTTAGAGTAACCACTAATAATCTTTTTATGCAAAATGTATGTTTTGCGTAAGTTTTGCTTAACAGAGCTGGACTGTATTTCATAAGCTCATTTTTTCACCTATTTTGTATGATGTGCATAGTTTCATGTCATTTGTGAAGCTCCTGATGATTTCTATTTCTTTATTTTCTATATTGGATATTTTATATTAGCGTATTTTTTATTATTTAATATTTGTTGATGCTATTAACTGAATTGCACAGCACACAAATTTACATACTGAATACCTAACTCTGACTACTTTAGAAGGTGACTGGATTCGGAGGAAAGGCCTTCAAAGAAGTAATTAAGATGAGATTGTCTTCTGGGTATATACCAAGTAAAGGAATTATAGGATCAAATG
>CAUYRH010011232.1:0-10836 GCA_963574655.1 Perodicticus potto | reverse complement strand
CTTGAGCCCAGGAATTGGAGGTTGCTGGGAGCTGTGATGCCATGGCACTCTATCCAGGGTGACAGCTTGAGGCTCTGTCTCAAAAAAAAAAAAAAAAAATTTTTAAATAAATAAAAAAAATAAACTGATAAGTAATTATTTCTCTGAGAAACAAAGATGCCAGATGTGATATTATGTGTATATGTGTGCATGTGTGTGTGTATGTATGTATATATATATATATATATGTATGTATACAGTAAATATAGGTTTTTAATCACAGTTCCTTGCTCATAAATGCCCATAGACCTTGCTGCAATAAAGAGAACCTCCCTCTGACCTTCTGCCCTCCTTTCACTTTCCTCTCTGGAATGAGAGTCTTATGACCCACACTCAGATTAGAGTCCCACCCCATAACCTGGAGGAAGCCACACACAGAGGCAAGCAAGAATCTGAACAGACAGGCCTTGTTGGAGTTAGATCATATTATTTTTGTCCAATCACATTGCAACATGGTTATCGAGGCTTTGGGTCATGCCTATCCAATGAAGCCTCCATAAAAGGCCCAAAGAACAGGGTTGGGGAACTTCCAGAGAACTGAACACATGAAGGCTGACAGGAAGACAAACAAGAATTCATCCTGGGCTCCCCATGGGTATCTCAGTGGTTAGGGCACTAGCCATATGCACTGGGGCTGTTGGGTTCAAACCCAGCCCAGGCCTGCTAAACAACAACAACCAAAAAGAAATAGCTGGCTCGGCGCCTGTGGCTCAACAGGCTAAGGCGCCAGCCACGTACACCTGAGCTGGCGGGTTCGAATCCAGCCCGGGCCCGCCAAACAATGACGGCTGCAACCAAAAAATAGCCGGGCGTTGTGGCGGGCGCCTGTGGTCCCAGCTACTTGGGAGGCGGAGGCAAGAGACTCGCTTGAGCCTAGGAATTGGAGGTTGCTGTGAGCTGTGAAGCCACAGCACTCTACCCAGGGTGACAGCTTGAGGCTCTGTCTCAAAAAAAAAAAAAAAAAAATAGCCAACCGTTGTGGCGAGCGCCTATAGTCCCAGCTACTTGGGAGGCTTAGGCAAGAGACTCACTTAAGCCCAAGAGTTTGAGGTTGCTGTGAGCTGTGACACCATGACACTCTACTGAGAGCGACATAGTGAGATTCTGTCTGAAAAAAAAAAAGAAAGTGTGGTATAGCTGTGTTCTATTATCACTTTGCTGTCCATTTCTCCCTTCAGTTCCCTTAACATTTGACTTATATATTTACAATTGTTATATCCTCTTGAATTTAGTCTTTTATCATTATATAATGACCTTCTTTGTCTTTTGTGATAGTTTTTGACGGAAAGTCTATTTTGTCTGACATAGATAGAGCCACCTTTGCTCTCTTGTCATTACCATTTGCATGAGTACTTTTTCCATCCCTTTACTTTCATCCTGTATGTGTCCTTAAAGCTAAAGTGAATCTCATATAGAAGGTATACAACTGGTTCTTGTTTTTTAATCCATTGAATTGGTCTATGTTTTGATAGGAGAATTTTATATATGTCTGTTAGGTTCCTTTGGTCTATGGTGTTGTTCAAGTCCATTCATATACATTTAAAGCAATTATTGATAGGTAAAGACTCACTACAGGGCAGCGCCTCTGGCTCAAAGGAGTAGAGCGCCGGCCCCATATACCGGAGGTGGTGGGTCCAAACCCGGCCCCAGCCAAAAAAAAAAAAAAAAAAAGACTCAGTACAAGTTGAGCATTTCTTGTCCAAAATGCTTGAGATGGATGGGCATGGTAGTTCACGCCTGTATTCGAACCCGCCAGCTCAGGTGTATGTGGCTGGTGCCTTAGCTGCTTGAGCCACAGGCACCGAGCCTAACTCATGCCTGTAATCCTAGCACATTGGAAGGCTGAGGTGGGTGATCACCTGAGCAAGAATGATACCCTGTCTCTATTAAAAATAGAAAAGCTGGTCAGGCGCCCATAGCTCAGTGGTTATAGTGCTGGCCACATGCTCTAGGGCTGATGGGTTCAAACCCGGCCAGGGCCTGCTAAACAAACAAACAGAAAAATAGCCAGGCGTTGTTGCCTCAGCCTCCCTATAGTCCCAGTTACCAGGGAGGCTGAGGCAAGAGAATCACTTGAGCCCAAGAGTTGGAGCTTGCTGTGAGCTGTGACACCACAGCACTCTACCAAGGGTAACAAAATGAGACTGTCTTGGGTGGTGCCTGTGGCTCAGTGAGTAGGGCGCCAGCCCCATATACTAAGTGTGGCAGGTTCAAACCTGGCCCCAGTCAAACTGCAATTAAAAAAAAAAAACAGCCAGGCGTTGTGTCAGGTGCCTGTAGTTCCAGCTACTCTGGAGGCTGAGGCAAGAGAATCACCTAGGTCCAAGAGCTGGCAGTTGCTGTAAGCTGTGACGCCACAGCACTCTACGGAGGGCGATAAAGTGAGACTCTGTCTCTTCAAAAAAAAAAAAAAAAAAAAAAGAGAGAGACCCTGTCTCAAAAAGTGTTTTGTATTTTGGAGCAAATTTTTGGATTAGTGATACTCAACCTATACTGACATTTAATTGCTCTCTGATTGTTTTGTAGTTCTCCTATTCTTTCTCTTCTGCTATTTTCCTTTGCAATTCGATTGGTTTTTGTAGTGGTATGCTTTGTGCCTATTTTTTGTGTATATACTACAGACTTTTTTCTTTGTCGTTACTGTTAGAGTTTGAGCTAGTAAAGATTTCTCCAGACGAAGATAGAAGAAAAAATTTACTTTTCTTGGATGGAAAAAGACCAACAGGGTGAAAAAGAACTCGAGAAGAGGGTTAAGTTGATTTATGACTGTAGCCAAGTTAACAGGGTACTGTGAATGCAGCACCCCTCCTTTCCTTAGGTCGGGCAGGCTGATAACAGAAGCTGATAACAGAAGGGGCAGATTAGTTTATCATTGACAATTGTGTCTTGCCACTGTTTCTGCCTCTGGGGCAGAAACTAAGGCCTGTAGTTTTCCCTCCAGGAACTCTCCAAGGCTGTAAAAAAACAAATTGTAAAAGGCAGTTTTAGGTGAATGTAAAAAGAAAGAATTATACTTATTATTTTTTTTTTTTGCCAAAAATAGATAATTTATTAAAGACTTATCACTAGAATTGATTCCAGGAAGGAACAAAACAGATGAAAAAAAACAAAAGCATTCTGGAGTGAGACCTGAATTCATAGAGCTCAATTTGTGTCTGAAGTAGGGAGCAGCTGCTCAAGCAGGAAGGCTCCATGGGTACCTCCTTTGAGAATCTGGGGAGAATTTACCAAGGGCCAGTCCCTTCCTCAGGCAGTATCTCACTGGGAGCTCAGCCTAACCAAGACTTGTTCCCTGCTCCCTTGACCTTCATCTTAAGGTCAGAGAGAGGACAATGAACCCAGAGCTGCTAGAGGTAAATCATATTCAAGTAGTACAGTCCCAGGAGAGAAGGTAGAGGACAGGCCAGAATGCATCAGGTGTTCTGGGCAATGTTTGCTGTGTCCCAGGCAGAGGCCCAAGCTTCAGGCTGTGAAGTAATCAAAGTGGGTCTGAACCACCAGCGGACAAATTCTAGATAGAGGCTGGACCAGGCTGGTTGGTCTCTGCCTCATCCCAGGGGTCCTTGAGTCTGGCAAAGACATCAGCTATTTTCACTTCTTTATACTCAGTTCTTGTAAACAGAGAGCTCAGAGCTTTCTAAATCCTGTTCGTGCTAGAAAACCAGGAAGGTCCTAGGGGCAGAGAGAAAAGATGCTGACTTTGGCCTTGGGAAATAAAGACCTCATCTCCAACTGCTTTCTACCTCCCCAGCACCAACTCTTATCCCAAAGTGCTTGCCACTTGCAATAAATAGCCAGGAGTCTCAATAAATAGTAAAAATCTTCTGTATACTGTGTGGAGAGAAGGAGGAAAAAGGCAAGTACATAAAGTCCTAGCAGCATCCAAGGAAAAGCCTGGTAAAGGAGCCACCTAGGGGAAGGTTTTTCTGGCCCACAGCCAGGCTTGGAGGGCAGCAAGAAGTTCTGCCTGCCAGACTCAGAAAGGATGCTGGGGCCTTGTTGCAGCTGGACAGTCTGGGAAGAGGATGTGGACCTGGCTTCCAGACCCAAACCACCCGCCCTGCCTTCCCAGAGCTAAGAGTAGCTACACTGCCCCCTGCTCACAGTGTACCTGCTCCAACCCTGGGAACAGCCCAACATGCCCAGAGAAGGGCCAGCCTGTACGGGATAGAGGGGCACAGAGGCATAGCCATGGCCCTCCTGGCACTGATAGGCTCAACTGATGCTCAGCTCCACCTGGCCTGTGGTGTGCCAGGTCTCAACTGCCCTTTTCAGGTCTTACCACCCTGGCTGGGGCCTGGAGGCCAAGGGAATGACAATTCTTTGAAAGTACTTGGATTCCAAGCCTGGATATCACCTTAGTGTCCTTCTCCTTTGAGACAGGAGGATCTTTGGGGGCACTGCCAGAAAACCTAGATTTCCTTCTTCCTTCTCCTGCCTTGGGCAAAAAGTAGGGGCAAGAGACTCAAAGGCTCATAGGTGTTTGGTTTCTAAGATTCCTATTATGAGAAGCAGGTTCAGGGCCCTCTAGTGAGGTTCTGAGGACTTGTTCCCAGTCCTGGGGACCTGGAAGCCTTGGTTTGTGGGATGACAACAGGATGTAAAGGCCAAGGTTGATCACCAACGGCCTTGGTGAGACAGATGCCTCATTATGTCTCCTAGGTTCATAGAAGTGGAGGAAAGGAAAGAGGATAACAGGGCGGCACCTGGAGCTTAGTGAGTAGGGTGCCAGCCACATACACCGAGGCTGGCAGGTTTGAACCAGCCCGGGCCAGCTAAAACAACAATAACAACTGCAACAACAACAAAAAATAGCTAGGTGTTGTGGCGGGCGTCTGTAGTCCCAGTTACTTGGGAGGCTAAGGCAAGAGAATCGCTTAAGACCAAGAGTTAGAGATTGCTGTGAGCTATGACGCCACAGCACTCTACCCAGGGTGACAGCTTGAGACGCTGTCTCAAAAAAAAAAAAAGAGAGAGAGAGAGAGAGGTGCACACACCTGCTATGACAGGTGGAGGGGGACAGTAGTAGACAGGCAGGGAAGGAAAAGCAGAAAGACCAGGTATGATTCAGATGGTCTTACCCCTCACTGCCCCCATTCCTGGGAATTCAGGGACACATACACAAAACCAGCACCATCAGACTAACGCATGCTTAGTAGGAGACACACAGAGGGTGTGACATGGGCCTGGCAGCTGCTTAGTGCCCTCAGGGTCACTTTCCCCAGAGAAAAGCATAAGCACCAACCCTCAGAAGTGGTTTCTGGCTCACTTGCTAAGCACGTCCTGACCAGTGCGCAGGAGACCCGAGACAGGAACTGAGGTAGGGAGAGGCCCTTGCCAACCTCCCAATCCCCTAAACAGTCCCCTGACCCTGGAAAAGGATAACTTCTTGAGCCCCAACCTTGCTCAGAGGCCTGGGCAAAGGTTCCCAGTACTGACGAGCAGGCAGGGAGCCAAGGTTTGGTGCTTAGGGAAGAACTATGGCACAGTGTGCCCCCGTAGGAGTGTTCTGCCTCAGGGAAGCCAGGGAAAGAAGGCCTGGAGCAGATTGATCCTGCAGCTTCCTTCTGGACTGGGGTCTCCACAGGCTTTTGCATATCCCAGAAGCCAGGCCACAGGGGCCCGATGGCTGCTTTCCCAAACCTTGGCCTCTGGCTGTCAGGCTACTTTGAATATTGGAGTTCCTTGGTTTTCTTGTAGGATCTGGCACACATCTGTGATGGGGTAATCCTGCAGAAGCCACATGTTTAGGTAGAGTCCCCTTCCAGCAGCTGTCATCAGCGAAAAGGAAGTACCAGATCAGGATGTCAGGCAGCAAGAACTCTTAGGACAGCAGCAGTGGCAGCCAGTGGAAGGCAAAGAACTGGGACTTGATGTTCTGCTCTTGCAGTTTCAAGTAGAGTTCCATGTCCTTATCCTTCAAGGTGGAGTACAACTTTTCCACGTTGTAGGTGATTCCACATTGGAAGTTATCTTCATGAAGTTGTCCTGGATCTCAGCCAAGAGGCTGGCTGCCTCGGTGTGCTCTTTCCACTCGCTGTTGGGGGTCAGTGGCAAGGGTATAGTAGAGGGGCCCCACTATCTCATTCATGCCCTGCACCTAAGTGATGCCAGGATTGAGCTTGGCATAGACGAACAGGATCCGCTCCACCACCTCCCAGTGGGTCTGGCAGACATCGGGCAGCACCTCATACTCGTTCAGGGACGATGGTGAGGAGTTTTTGTGCCGAGAGCTCTTATTTGTAACCTCGCTCCGGTTCCGGGCCACTGTCTGGGGTTTCAGCATCACCTGTGCCACTCACTTACGAAGGGTGTCAAATTCATTCTGAGGGTGCAGGATGAGGAGGCCGGGGTATTCGGGTCTGTCTGGGCACAACCTCCGCACATCCTTGTTGATCTGCGGCAGTCCCTCATTGTCAGGTTCAGACGGAGTCAATATCTGCCGTAAGGTGGGGAGCAGCGTGCGGACCGGCGCCCGGGAGTGGGGGAGAAGACCGAGAGCCGAGGCACCCCCAGGTCAGGGCCTGCCGAGAAGTCTGTCCTCACTGCTAGGGGTTTCTAGCGCACTACTACTCAGTCACGCTCCCGGCCCGGAGCCGGAGCTGGAACTAAGTGGAGCTAGGAGGAAGCTGGCTCCCGGACCGGGGAAGGAGTACGTAGCGGCTGACGCTGCCAACAAACCAGCCGCCAGCCAGCGACCGATTGTCACCGTAGGACCCTGCGAGAGGGGCGGGGCAGGGTCGTCTCTCAAAGCGCTTGCGCGGAGAGTAGCTCTCTTGGTCCCTGTCGAAGGTGGCGGAAACTAACGCCGAGCGCCTACGGCCCACTGCGTGCGCAGGCGCACTCAGCGATCTCCGCCCTCTTTGAGCACCTCTGCCCGCGCGGGCCTCGGGGCGGGGCTTTGGGGGCGGGGCCTCGGGAGGGGCTCGAGGCGCGGGGAAGATCTGCCTTTCACATTCTGCTTGCGGCCGCCAAGTTCTCTGGTCTGCGAAAGTCATGTTACCCAACACCGGGTAAGGGGATGGGAACCTCGTGCACGGTTTGGTGGGCCCGCCGTGGCTCGTCCGGGAATGCTCGGCGAGGGATGTGGGAGGGTCAGTGAATCTGCTGGGCGCGCCCTCAGCTCGTCTGCTCTAGACCCTGCGGACGGAGAATCTGCGGTAACGCCTGAAAAAGTAACCTCAAGTTGTGTCCTGTAGGATGGCAGGACTGTAAAACCTCTTCCACAGGTAAAGGGGCGAGAGTGGGTTACCGCGCTCACCTGGTGCCGGCCCCGCTTTGAGTTTAGCAATAGCTGCGTGGCTAGCTGATCGCGCGCAAGTTCTAGGTGAAAGGTCACTGGAGCAAGCTCTTGAACTGCCAATTATAGTGGATGCTCAGTTCTGGAATAATAAAATCATAGGGTGTTTAAAAACGAATTTCCAAATTAGTAACAAACTGATCTTAAAATATGGGTATCTTTTGGGGATTTTCACCTTTAAAAAATTAAGTGTGGTGAAATACACATACAATTTGCTATCTTAACCATTTTTTACGTGTACAGTTTAGTATTCGTAAGGATATTCATATCGCGGTGCAGTCCATCTCCAGAACTTTTCACTCTTACAAAACTTTTCAGTCTTTTCACTCTTTGTATCCTTTAAATATCTACTCATATCCCCCTGCCTCCAGCCCCTATCACCCACCATTCTACTTTCTGCCATTCTACTTTCTGTTTATATAAGAGTGTGGGTATCTTGAGCTGAATGAAGTGTGAAATTCTGTAACTTGCATGAAAAATAGGCACATAGCCAAAAGACGATTCCAGTGGGTGTAAGGTTAAAAAATGAGTCTCCCCCTTCTTAAAATCCAATACTCTAGTTCCTTTCTGGTATGTTTTCATTCTGTGCATTTATATGCATATTGTGTATACCATTCAAACACACACACCATCTTTAAAAAAATAGTAGCAAACTCTATTCTTGACCTTGCTACTTTTACTTAATATATCTTGGGATAGATATTTTTTTAAAAAGACAAGGTCTCCTATTGTAACTTCTGGCCTCCATTCCTTTGTTCAAGTGATCCTTCCTCCCCAGCCTCCAGAGTAGCTGGTGCTATATGTGGCTCACTGCCCCCAGGGAGATACATTTTTAGTACATGTAGATCATCCTCCTCCTCTGAAATGATTGTGTAATATTTACACTATTACATCTTGAGTATCTGTTATCTGAAATTCTTGGAACCAGAGCGTTACTGGATTTCAGATTTTCAGATTAGGAATGCTCACCCTATAAATGTATGTACCTTTATTTATTTAACCTGTTCCCTATTGTGAGATGCCATATCGTTTCTAGTTGGTTTTTTGTTGTTGTTACTTTGTCTTTACTTCCATGAGTACATTTCTGTTTAACATGATTGTGTTAAATTCTTGTATGTATAGAGGTCTGTTTCTGGGCTTTCTTCTCTGCTGTTTATTTATGCATATATCAAATTGGATTAGTTGCTCTAGTTTTATTAAATGTTTTAATATCTGGGAAGGCTGGTTCCCCCCTCATTTTGGATTATTTTCCTGAATTTTCTTGTTTATTCTTGGGTGTTTATTTTTCCAAATGAACTTCAGAATAGTTTGCATAATTTAAAAAAAAATTGTTCTTTTTTTTAAAGTAGTTAACAAAAAATTTCATCACATTTACCTGATTTTGATTAAGGAATTTTAGTAAATTAGAGTGTAAGTTAGCTCTGCATTAGCAAGTTTTAGCCTTCTGTCAATAATACTGAGAAATTTGGAAGCTTTCTTTGAGGTGCTCTTGCCTCCTGTATTCTGGTACTAATGCTTTGGAGCTGGAGGATTTCCTTGTAGTTGTACAGATCCTGGAGACCCATGCCTTTTTTTGTCAATGCCAGAAACTCTGAGTGTGGAAGAAAGTGCCCTTTATCCTATTGGGAATCAATCCAACTATGCTCAAGGCAAAAGGATAGGCTTTTGAAGCAGTAGTTGGGACATTATCTTATTGATATATTAAAAAATCCTTTTGGTATTCTATGTATGTTACCTTTTATGTAAAACAGGGAAAATTTATACTATAGAGTGTATTTTATATATGTATATATGTCTGGGTGTGTTTGGATAAACCAGAGATTAATGAAGCCTATCACCAGCTGTGATGCCTGTGACTTTACCACAGGACATGTGATCTATTTTCTTGAGCAAATAAATGGCAAATAGAATAGGCAGGAAGCTGATAAAGAGAACTTGATTGAGATACAACAACTAAAATCAATGCGAGGTCCTTATTGAATCTTGATCTTATCAAGGCCAACCCTAAAAAGACATTGAGATAGTTATAAAAGTTTGAATATGGACAGATAGGTAGGTGAGAAGTCAGGCTTCTTTGAGTGTGCCTTTTTTTGTTGTTGTTGTTGAGACTTAATCTCACTCTGTTGCTCCAGGCTAGAGGCCCTCGGCATCATTCTAGCTCACCTGCAATCTCAAACTCCTGGATTTGAGCAATCCTCTGCCTCAGCCTCCTGAATAGCTGAGAATACAGGCACCTGCCACCGCACCCGGCTAGTTTTTCTATCTTTTGTAGACATGGGGTCTTATTCTTACTCAGGGTGGTCTCAAATTCCTGAGCTCCAGCGGTCCTGCCACCTTGGCTTCCAGAATGCCAGGATTACACCTATGAATCACCATGCCCAGCCTTTTTATATTTCTCAACCTGGCCCAAGGAAACCTTGTCCTTTCTCTCCCAGAAAAGTCATGCCACTTTTAGTATCCTGTGTTTGTCACAAAAACTGTCAAGGTCTAGGATTTCTATTTATCAAGTGTTTAACATTGATAAAGAGAAATTTTAACATGTATATTTAAGTTACTGATGTCTAAAGTTAATAGAAATTTACCATTCTTCCAAACAATACAAGGACCTCGAAAAGTTAAACTCTAATTGCTGATGTTTTTAATTCTACCATTTTTAACCCAAGCATTATTTATTATTATTATTGTTATCATTTTTTGAGACAGAGTTTCACTATGTTGCTCTCGGTAAGTGCCATGGCATCACAGCTCACAGCAACCTCTAATTCTTGGGTTTAAGGGATTCTCTTGCCTCAGCCTCCGAAGTAGCTGGGACTATAGGCACCTGCCACAACACCTGGCTATTCTTTTTGTTGCATTTGTTATTGTTGTTCAGCTGGCCCTGGCGGGGTTCGACTCGCCAGCTTCAGTGTATGTGGCTGGTGCCATAACCACTATGCTACAGGCACCGAGACGATTATTATTATTATGTGCCTTTTTTTTAGCTTTTTGTACTTATTTACCAGTATCAATGATTTTCATGTTGTTTTTGCATCTCAGACCTTCCATCTAGGAATACTTTTTTTCTGACTGAAGTATATATAGTCTTTAAGACATAAGAATGAGGTGGTGCCTGTAGGTCAGTGGGTAGGGTGCCAGCTACATACATCCAGGCTGGCAGGTTCGAACCCAGCCCGGGCCAGCTAAACAACAATGACAACTGCAACAAAAAAATAGCTGGGTGTTGTGGCGGGCACCTGTAGTCCAGTTAATTGGGAGGCTGAGGCAAGAAAGCCGCCTCTTGGGAGGTTTAAGCCCAAGAGTTTGAGGTTCTTATGAGCTGTGACACCATGGCACTCCACCCAGGGTGACAGCTTGAGACTGTGTCTCAAAAAAAAAAAAAAAAAAAAAAAAGACATAAGAATGAAAAATTGTATGGATTGGAATGAAATAAATAATGCTTTTATTATTTGCAGGTGATATGATTATTGGGTACAAAAAGCCAAAGTAAGACCAGGCAT
>CAUYRH010011230.1:0-31552 GCA_963574655.1 Perodicticus potto | reverse complement strand
CCAGAATCACATAAAATAGTCAACTTGCAGGGGATCCTTCCAAGTCGCAGAAAACTTGCTGAATCCAGATGTCTTCCACGGATACTGAAGACAACTCTGCTGAGACATTTCGGCCTGAAAGGATTTGTTATAATATGATTTTACCTGAATGTTTAGCCATCACTACAAATTCTGCTTCAAAGAAAGGGTCTTCCACCTCTGTACCAGAATGTTTATTGCAGCCCAAGTCAGAATTGCTAAGTCGTGGAAGAAGCCCAAGAGCTTTAAGCTTTTGATACTCTCAATTTCAAACAATTTGATCACAATAATAGAGATCATTTTACTCATTCCTTTTTTCTTTTCCTTGTGTCTTAAGGGAAGGCTTGATTATGGACTAATTCCTAATCCCCTCTCTATTCCTACTCCCACTTCTGTTTCTTCAAAGAATCCCACTTATTGATGATTCTTCAGTCTTTATCCCCTCCCTGTTTTTTTTTTACATGCACAGATCTCTGTGATGTATTTACCCTTGTTGCCATTTTCATTCTCATTTATAAACCTTTTATATTAACACATTTCTTGTGTAAATAGTCTGAGTCAGATACATTTCTACAATACCTATTTAAGTTCAAGGAATTGAAATTACTATAATCATGCCCCTGAACTTATTACCTCTGACTGTCTACAACAGTTAACAAAATTCCAAATCCAAAGATTGTCTTTCATTATTTACATAGTATTTACATCATGTCCTATTAAAAAATATACCCTCTTTTTGTACTATTTTGTAAGATTTGGTCTGTAATGTTCAAGATTGTATACTATTCTGACTCTTCTTTTACTGATAATTTTCTCTTTGTTTCATTATTAAGTTCCTCCTCTTTCGGCATAAAATGTGATTTACAATGAGGTTCAATCTTGTCAGAATCTCATGGGAAGCATTTTCAGATTATGCATACTCTTAACTAGATATTCTGAGATAAATAGCTTACCCTTCAGGTATCCAGCATAAAAAAGTTGAAAACAAATTCTTGTAAAGTCAGTGAATGTTACTAACAGCAGTGTGCCACTTTCATTCGTCGCGGGGAGAATGGGGACCAAAGATCCCACTCTTGGCAAGGGAAAACACCCCAAGAAAAGGAGAAAAACAGAAATAAGCTGAACAAGGCAGAATAAAAAACAATTTAACCAGTTTTCTTTTAAAATAACTGTTGTATTGCTTATCTGGATAGTTCCTACTTTTCCTGGGAGCCTGGCCTGTAAGAAATACAGCTTATTAACACCCCTGCTGGGTCGGTGGGAGCTCTGAAGAACAATGGCCATAGCAGAAGCTGCATGGAAGGCCTAAGAAGGAACATTAACCAGGCCAACCCCTGCCCAGGGAACAGTCAACAATCTCCCAGAAGCAAACACCCATTGTGGGGATTTGTATAATTGCCAGGGCAGAGATCAAGGGAGGTTGATCTCAGAGATCGCTGAGATATGGGCAGGAGGGCTTACCCCTAACCTCTGAGGAAAACGCTTCTGGGTGGGGATAAAGGGAAATTTCCTCTTTTCCACCGATTCTTCAGAGAACTGACTCTACCTATTTAAGTTCAATGAATTGATCTGCTCCACAGAGAAACTAGAGGGGTCTCACCTCCCCCAAGGTATCTGTGTGTGACTTCAGACAGGAGGCTGCCCTCACCCAAGGCTCATAGCTGCCCAGACCCTTAAAGTTAATTATTATACTCAGAAACTGCTGACATTTTTGTTCCCTTTCTAGGCTTACTCTCTCAGCTAAGTAAGAAAATAGCCTTCAATAAAAACTGGGTGGAACAAACACTCAGGGCCACTCAATGAAGCCCCACAAGCTAGCAGTGGACCCCTGTCCCCACTTTTTAAAACTGTTCTGTTTCTGTCCCTTTATTTCTCGCCACTTTTAGTTTCATTTTTCCCAGCGGATCCCTGTCATTTCCACAGGTCTTAAAAAACCCTGCCCCAGGGCAGGACCCCAGCATTATGCAATCTTTTAAATAAGGTTGAAAATTATTACAAAGTTGAAGAAATATTAGATAAGAATATTGAAAACCTCAATGTTATGTATATATGAAGATAAAGCACTTTCATTTTTCTCCAGCTATTTCCTCCAGTTGTGCTAAGCTAAATCCTTGGTTTACTCCCACTTGGAGATATTTTATCATCTCTTGGGATGATTCCATAAATCCCTGGTACTTTTTGGTTATTAAAAGTTCCTCCATTTTAAAATAAGACTCTTACATCCAATTTAATGCATGCTTTGTTTCCATTTCTAATCTCAATAGTGACCCCTAAATTCTAAAGTACAGATGGGGCAATATTTTTTTCTTCTTGTTGTTTTTTTTTTTATTTTTGTTGTCTGTCACCTCTGGTAAGTTTGTAAGAGTAAACTTATGTCATAATTTTTAGTTGTCTTTTCTTAGGTCCAAATTGATTATCACTTTGGTTCACAATGAATAATCCTAACATCTGTGTAACAGGCATGCAAACGTTGTTATGCTTACAGGACACAGAGGTGAGACCCCCTATGCCCAGGAAGAGTAATATTCCAGGGTGCAGTTCTGTGAGCTGGGAAAACCGGCTCCCACTCAGTCCCTTTCAATCGTCCTCAGTTTCCATTTCTAGTAGTATGCCTCAATATAAATCATTCTTTACATCATCAGAAAAGAGATATAAAAAGTAAACTAAAATTGTAGAACTACAGAATAATAACAAAGTTACTCTGAGATTGTCTTTTTTTTTTTTTATAAGTATACTAAAACTGTTCTATACCTGGCTTCTGATTTCTTGTCCTTTGACCTACACTTCCTCTACCCTCACCCCCATGGTCCCTACTTTCTCATTCTCCCTGCAGGCTTGAGCTCTGTTTCTTTCCGAGTCTTTTTTTTTTTTTTTGCAGTTTTTGGCCAGGGCTGGGTTTGAACCCGCCACCTCTGGCATATGGGGCTGACACCCTACTCCTTTGAGCCACATGCACCGCCCTTGAGCTCTATTTTTATTCCACGTATAAGTAAGACCATGAAATACCTTTTTTGTCTTTTATTTGGATTATTTCACATAACATAATTGCCTCTATGCCCATCCATGTTGTGACAAATGGAAGTTTTTTTCTTTTTTCTTTTAAAGCTGAATAATATTTCATTGTACACACACCCCATATTTTATTTATCCATTCATCTGTTGATGACATTTATTTCCATATCTTAGCTGCTTTGAATGAAGCTGCAACATGAGAGTACAGATATTTTTACAAGGTGGTGATTTCGTCTTTTCTAGGTGCACCCTCATGGAGGATTGCTAGGTCATAGGGTAATTTTATTTTCTTTTTTATGAAGCTCCTTAGTATTTGCTTTCCATAATAGCTATACCAACGTATGTTCCCACCAACAGAGTACTAAAACTATCTTTTCTCTCAAACCTCACCATAATTTGTCACCACTTGTCTTTTTAATAACAGCCATATTTAATGGACAGGAGGTGAAATCTCATAGTGGTTTTAATTTGCATTTCCCTGATGAGTAATGACATTGAACACATTTCCATAGTCTGTTAGCCATTTTTATGTCATCTTTGAAGAAATATATAACCAAGCCTTAGACCATTTTTTAATCAGATTTTTAGTTTTTGTGCTATTCAGATGTAAGTGTTCTTTGTAGAGATATTAATTCCATATGATATGTTGTTTGAAATTTTTTTCTCATTTCACGTGTTGCCTCTTCGATTGAGTGCTTCCTTTTCTGTGCAGAAGTGTTTTAGTTTAAAGTGCTTGTATTAATTTATTTCTGTCTTTTAGCCTAACCTTTTTGTATGATTTTCAAATAATCATTGCCAAAGTCAATGTTGAGGAGCTTTTCTCATCCGTTTTCTTCTAAGAGTCTTACGGTTTCAGGTCCTGACTTTAGGTCTTTTATCTATTATGAGTTGACATTTGTATAGTATGGGATACTTTCAGTCTTTTGTATGTGGAAAGCCAGTATCTTATTATCACTTAATAAAATAGACTATCTGTTCCCCATTGTGTCATCTTGGTGTGTTTATGGAAAATAATAGGATCGCATATGTTTGGATTTATTTCAGGCTTTCTGTTGTGTTCTTTGTTCTATGTTTCTATTTTTATGCCAGTTCTACATGGTTTTGATTACTACAAGCATACCTCAGAGATATTACATGTTTAATTCTAGACCACTGCAATAAAGCTAATACCACAATGGAATCCACAAATATTTTGGTTTTCTAGTCCATATAGAAGTTGTGCTTATAGTATACTGCGGTGTACTAACTATGCAATAGCTTATATCTTAAAAAGTGTACAAACTTCCAGTAAAAATATTAATTGTGATCAAGTGCTAATGATCACCTGAGCCTTCAGCAATTTGTAATCATTTTGCTGTGGAGTATCTTGCCTCTGTGTTACTGGAGATTAGCATGGCCGTGGGCCTTTAAAATAATGGGACAACAGTGAAATTTGCCACATCAATTCAGTCTTTCTTTCTATAAATAATTCTCTGTAGATGTGATGCTGTTTGATAACAGTTTACCTATAGTAGAACTTCTTTTGAAATTGGATTCAATTATCTGAAACCCTACTATTTGCTTTATCAACTAAGTTTTGTGACTATTCTAAACTCTTTTGTTGTTGTTTCAACATGTTTATAGTGTCTCCACCAGGAATACAATCCATCTCAAAAAACCACTTTCTTTCTTTATCCATAAGAAGCAACTCCTTATCTATTCATTTTTTTCCATCAGATTGCAGAAGTGCAGTCAATTCTTCAGATTCCACTTCTAATTCTAGTTCTCTTGCTATTTTCATAACATCCCTAGTTGCTTCCACAAGTTAATTCTTGAATCCCTAAAAGTTATCCATGAGGGTTGGAATTAACTTATGCCAAATCCCAGTTAATGAGAATATTTTGACCTCTCGTGAATTACAAATGTTCTCTAACAGCATCCACAATGGTGAATCCTTTCCAGAGGTTTTCAATCCATTTGCCCAGATTCATCAAAGGTTTATTCCCTGTGGCAGCTATACCCTAATGGAATGTATATCTTTAATAATAAAACTTAAAGTTGAAATTGTTCCATGTTCCATGGGCTGAAGAATGGATGTTGAGTTAGTAGGCAAGAAAAACAAGATTAATATCCATGTACTTCACTGGAGTTCTTGGGTTACGAGGTGGTGCCGTGTCAATGAGCAGTAATCTGTTGAAAGGAATCTTTTTTTTTTTTTTTCCCTTGAGTAGTAACTCTCAACAGTGAGGTTAGAATTTTCAGGAAATCGTGCTGTAAACAGATGTGCTCTCCTCTAGGACTTATTGTCCCATATTTACAGTCCTTATAGGACTTATTGTCCCATATTTACAGCCTGGACAGAATAGAATTAACAGAATTCTTAAGGACCCGAGGAGTTTCAGGATGGAAATCAGCATTGGCTTCTGGTGAAAGTCACAGGCTGCATTAGCACTTAACAGGAGAGTCACCTGTCCTTTGAAGTTGTCAAGCCAGGTATTGTCTTCTTTCTACTTATGGGAGTCCTAGATGGCATCTTCTTCTGATAGGATAGTTTATCTACCTAGAATATTCTTTTGTTTACTAGAGTCACATTACCAATTTTCTTATTTAGATTTTCTGGATAACTTGTTGCAACTTCTAAATTAAGACATGCTTCTCAAACTTGCCCTTTCAAGTTAGAAGAGTTGTAGATTTGGCTTCTCTCCTTAAACCTCATGAACTAAGTTTTTAAGCTCTACTGGCTTCCAACTTTCCTTCTGCAGCTTCCTCACCTGTCTCAGACTTCACCGAGTTAAAAAGAGTTATGGCTTTGCTCTGGATTAGGTTTTAGCCAAAGAAAGCGTTATGGCTGGTTTGATCTATACAAACTATGAAAAGTTTCTTCATATCAGCAATAAGACCATTTCACATTTTATCATGTATGTGTTCACATGGTATCACTATTATTTCCCACAAGAACTTTCCCTTTGCACTGACAAGTTGGCCAACGGTTTGGGTGAAGGGGCTCAGCATGTGACCTGTCTTATCTTTCAACATGCCTTCCTTACTAAGCTTCATTGTTTCACCTTTTGAACAACAGTGACCTTGCACTCCAAGGCTTTTATAATCCTCCATGCTCTGTTAGGTATAAAGTGGCCAGTCACCTAGAGCTACATGATGTTAAAGCAATAGACATGTAACTGTTGATAGTCATGTAACAGTAACTTGAACTTAGAGGCCCTTAAAGGGTTATTTGCTAGACTGTTGTATTTCATGGAATAGAGAGACTTGAGGAGGGGAGAAAGATGGGAGAATGACCAGTTGATGAAGCAGTCAGATCACATACAACATGCCACATTTATCAGTTAAGTTTTCTGTCATACATGGGCACTATTCATGACAAAACAAAACAATGACAGCACTAATATCAATGATCACTGATCATACATCACCATAAGAAGTATAATAATACTGAAAAGGAATGGAAATATTGTGGATATTACCAAAATGCAATACGGAGACATGAAATGAGACTGAGCTTTAGGAAAATGGTACTAATACGTTTGCCTGTGGCAGGGTTGCCAAAAACTTCCAATGTGTAAAAAATGTTATATCCACAGGGTACAATAAGGCAAAATAAATAAAATGAGGTACTCTTATAATTTTAAATTGGGTAGAGTCAAACCTCCAAATTCATTTTTCCTTCAGTATTGCTTTGACTATTTAAGTTTTTTGTGGCTTTATAGATATTTTAGCATTGATTTTTCTATTTCTATGAAGAATCCCATAGAAATTTTGTGAAAGATTCTGTTAAGCCTGTATATTTCTTTAAATACTATGGACATGTTAACAATGTTAATTCTTCTCATCCATACACCCAGTAGATAATTCCTTTTTAAAAATACTTTTGCAATTTTTTTATTAGTGTTTTATAGTTTTCAGTGTATACAACTTTTACTTTATTGGTTAAATTCATTCATAAGTATTTTTATGCTCTCATAAGTGATATTCTTTCGTGATTTTTAAATTTTTGGCTAGGTTGTTATTTTTGTATAGAAATGCTATTGATTTTAAATGTTGATTTGCATCCTGTAGCTTAATTCACTTTTTAAATTAGTTTCAATGTTTTGTTTTGTTTGTTTGTTGTGGAATCTTGGGGTTTCCACATAAGGATCTGAAAATAAAGATAATTACTTTATACTTTTCAATTTAGATGCCTTTTATTTCTTTTTATTTTCTTATTGCTAATGCTGGTTCTATGTTGAATATAAGTGGTTAGAGTGGACATCCCTGCCTTGTGTGAAATCTTAGAAGAGAATTTTTCAGTTCCATGGTTACTGTGATACAAGTTCAGGGTATTTCAAAAAACCTTTGTTATGTTAAACATCTATATTTACAATTTTAATAGATTTTTACCAAAAAAAGATGCTGAACTTTGCCAAATGCTTTTTCGATGTCATATGAGATGTTCATGTGACTTCTCTTCTGTCATTTTGTTAATGTGATTTAATTGCATATGTTAAGAGTGTCCAAAAGATAAATCCCAATGTGGTGCATATTTGAAGGGTCAGGAGAAAACTTCTAAATACGGATCAAAATTGTTTTCACATAGTAAATTAGAAAATATCATGAATGTTATATTAATCAGGTTGATAAAAATATCTCCAATTGTATGTGAAGACCACATACTGTACTCCTTGACTGAATTATTGTACACAGCTATGACTCAATAAAAAAATAAAAATAAAAAAAAAAAAAGATAAATCCCAAGGGGTCATATTTGGTTTTTGTTCAGTCATTCTCAATAATATTTTTTTGAATCAGTTGAATCAGTTCTGATAAGAGACACTGGCCTACAGTTTTATTTTCTTGAGGTGCCAGTATCTTTGTTTAGCTTAACTACCAAGGTGACAATGACCTTTAAACTGTATTTTTTGTGAAATATTCTAAGAAAAAGGGAATGATAAAAATTACTTTTTAGTTTCTACATACAAGTGAGATCACATGATATCTGTCTTTTTATGTCTGGATTATTTCACTCAACAAAATGTCCAACAGCTTGAACATATATAATTTTTGCCAATATTTTAAGATAAATAATATGTGGTTAAAAATCTACTCAATGAGTGAATCGAATAAATGGAAAATAAAAGAAGAAAAAATAGACAAATAAAGAGAAAAGAGCTAGCAAGACAACAGAATTACATTTAAGCATCTCAGCCATATTAAATATAACTATTCCATAATACCCCAGTTAAAAGAAAATGCCAAATTGGATATATACATAAACATAGATTTTTTTTATGTTTGGCAATACTGTCATCCTATCCATTTCATTCATTTTATTTACATGTCATATTAGAAACCATTCATAGGCAAAAGTGTCTCAGAAAGACCACTATTTTTGAATAAAACATGTAGCACTTAATCACTCCTATATGATTCTCATTCTATATGATATTTAATATCCCTGAGTCTTTTTCTTTCACTATAAAGCAGAAAAATATGCTTCATGCATCTTTCAACGTTGTTTTTCAAAATTGTAATGTACCTTAAATCACTCATAAACTCTAAATAATATGCAAATATAAAATTAATTTTGTTTATTACCATAGCTTTAAAGTCTAAGGTATTTGAGGAATCCTTAAACAGTAACAAACCAACGGGCCAGGTCAAGGATATGTAAAAACAAGCTATCCGTGACCACTACTGTCCAATGGTATGCGGCTGTTAAAAACAGAAATTTAATATTGGAAAATGTAATTATCTTGTGATTTTTAAATATAATAGCACAATCCAAAAGAATTAGTTAAACAATGAAAATGATATGCCAAAAATAAATAAAATAGGTGTGAAATCATCAAACGCGGTATTTTAGTTATTGATTTCTGTTAATAAAATAATTGCTACAAAATTTAGCAGCTTAAAGGAACAAACTTTTATTCTTCTAGTTTCTGCGGATCAGAATTGGGGGGTGGAAGGTTCTCTGGGAATCTTACCTGAGTAGATCTAACTAAGGGGATCTCACTAGATTGGAGGTGAGATTTCTGCAGCAGTTTGAAGGCTTGAATGGCAACTCAGGATTTGCTTCCAACACGGCCTCATATGGCTGTAGGAAAATAACCTCAGTTCACTACCACATGGGTTTTTGTCCAGAAGGCTTCTTAAGTGTTTTTATGACTGTTGTCTTTTCCTAATGACAGTGGTCTAAGAGAAAGAGCCAGGAGAAGGCTGAAATGCTTTTTATGACCTGTCCTCATATGTTGTATACTACAACTTCTACCATATTCTATTGGTCAGAAGAAAGTCACATGAAATGTAGAATTATGTTTTCTAGATCTAAAATATGATGTTGGTGTTTTTCTCGGAATTATATTGATTCTGTACATCATTTTGAGTAGTGATGTATAGAAAGCTTACTGCAGCACAGTTCACAAGTACAAAGATATGGAATGAACCCAAAAGGCCCATTAGTCATTAATGGATTAGCAAAATGTGGCATGCATACACATATATATGGAGTATTCAATTTTTGCTAGAGGTCTTTATTCATCCTTCTTCATGGCTGAGCAGTATTCCATTATATATGTTCCAATTTTTCTCTAGGGAAAATTTGGATAGAACTGGAGACCATAATCTTAACTGGAATAATTAAAGAATGGATAAACAAATGCCACATGGACTTACTATTAAACTTGAGTAGTACGTTTGAGGGAACCAATGAGTCCACATGTGCATAGAGGGAAGAAAACCTCAGTGGGTATAAATGCAGAGTGGATATGTGAAAACCTACCTAACAGGTACAATGAACATTATTTCAGTGATATGCCATGATTCAAACACTGTGAAGTTGATTCATGTAGCCAAAAGCATTTTTATTTTCTTAGTCATTTCAAATTTTTTAAAAAATCTTAAAAGAAGCAAGTCACCAAATTCATCTCATACTTAATGGAAGAAGAATTAAGCTCCACTTTCTGAAAAGAGGAGTATCAAAACCTACACATATTTTATAGCATTCAAAATTCAGTCCTAATATTACGATAATAATTGTAGTAACTAGGTCTCATCTAATTTACAGAAATGTATATTTTTTTAATTCTTTTTTTTTTATTCTTTTGAGACAGAGTCTCACTTTGTTGCCATTGGTGCCATTGGTAGAGTGCTGTGACGATATAGCTCACAGCAAACTCAAACTGCTGGGCTTAAGCAATTCTCTTGCCTCAGCCTCCCAAGTAATTGGGACTACAGGTGTCCACCACAACACCCAGCTACTTTTAGAGACAGGCTCTCGCTCTAGCTCAGACTGGTCTCGAACCTGTGAGCTTAGGCAATGCACCTGCCTCAACCTCCCAAATGCTGGGATTATAGATGTGAGCCACTGTGCCTGGCCTTAAAATGTATATATTTTTGTTATCATGAGTTTCTTTCTAATGGTACCATACAAATAATCAATTATTTTATGTATTTTCAACTGACAACAATATCATCTCCATTCCAAAGATGTGGAAAGGGTGTGATTAGGAAATTAGTGTCTAAAAACTTCTTGGGGTGTGAGAAAAAATATATAAATATTGAGAGAAATTGATTTATTTTATTTTTATTTTTAAAAAATCATAATAAAGATTTGATTTGTCTAACTATTGAAATCGCTTTTATATGTGGAGACATAATTACTCAACAGTTATTAAATGTATGTGCAATAGATAAATACTTTATCTGATTATCTGATTAATTCAACCAATATCTTCCTCACATATTCACATGTAATTCACACACACACATACACAATTAAATGATATTTAGAGAATCAGGTGGGCTCAATTGTGTTTCCACATGCATTATCACAATACCTTATCAAAGTCAGTTTGGAAAATCAGAAAAGGCATTACTGGGTTAGCTATCATTATTACTATATTCATAGAAAAATCAATAAATTTTACATTAAATTAAAAGCCAGTTATTAGAGCAAGAGGTTTGGGCTTAATGATAACATAGCTGCGTGTCATCCCTGTGATATGGCCCCTATATTAATATATTCTCTTGGCAAAGAAAGTAGAATTAAGGGAGAAACACAAATTTAAAAGTTAATCTTGATACTTATCTTCTTTCACTGAGTCTAGAAAAATAACAAAAATAACTGTGTGTGTGTGTGTATGTATGGGTGTGTGCCAGTGTCTGTATCTGTGTGTATCTGTGTGTGTTATTTGCTAGACATAAACGTGGCATTAAAATTCCTGACTTTCCTTTAATTGAGTTCTCCCTCAAGAAGCAATATCTAAGCATGATAATTATCTATTATATCAGTATCTATTTTTAAAATGTCTGTCTCTTTGAAACCTATTTTCAACTTCCCTAAAATTATACACTATTGAATAGTGATTTATAATAGAGGTTGCATTGTGGAGGGAGCCAAGCCAGAGTTTTAGAACCAACTCTATCTTTCCCATATGTGTGATTTTTATTCACACCCAGAATTATTAAGTATTTTTATGTGATAGATACTGTCTTAAGGGAAGCGATATAACATAAAAGAAGATAGTATTCCTACACTCACAGAGACTTTATTTGCTCTATGTTACCAAAATATACCTTCAATCCTCAGTCTCTCCATTATTTTCCATAAGGGGGAAAATATTGCACCCTTGGCATTATGTCATTTTAATTAAATATAATTCCTGTACTGAGTTTAGAATGTACTCCAGTAGGTAGAGTTTAGTCGATAAATCATTATATTTCTGAGATTAGAAGATCCATCTTATTAATTTACATAGATGGTTGAAGGATTTTCTAGAATTTTGTCTCTTTTTCATTTAAAATATTTTTATAATTTTCCTTTAGCTTTAATCTTCTTGAAACTGAATTTCACTCTTGTATACTGAAATCTGTAGATGTTTTCAATAAACCTATTAAAGAAGGAACTTTCTTCTATTTGTCTCTCACCAAAGTCTTTCCTTTAAGCACAGTGTTTTTATAAAAAAAAAAAGAGAGAATTATTTGTTAAACCAGTTAAGTAAATGATATGCTGTTGAGTTAAATTACATATGATTGTGATCTTATTCATTTGGCTTTAGCTAGTTCTCTTTAGCAAGAAAATGTTCTTTTACAAATTCCATTTTGGGGCTCAATTTCAACCAGAGATATAAAGCTATCTAGATGCTATATGTCTTAAACCTTTGTTATTTGGTTGGTACAACACAATATCATACATGGGGTAATTTATAAAGAAATAAATTCATTTCTTACAGTTCTAGAGATAAGGAAGGCAAAGATTCAGAGTCTGGTATCTGGTGAGGGCCTTCTAACCCTGTTACAACATGGCAGAAGTCATTACAAGAGGAGAGAACAGGCATGCCTGTCACCTGAGGTGTCTCTCCCTGTCCTTATGAAGCCCCCAGTCCCACCATGAAGGCCCTGGGCTGACAACAACGCAACCTAATTTTAATCACCTCCAAAGGCCCCACCTCCAGTCAATGTATGAGTTAAGTTTCCAACACATGAAATTTCGAGGAGACATTCAAACTATTGCAGCCTATAAAACCATTCTGTAAGACTGTGGCCTCTGGATCAAGCTTGATGGATTCACACGCCAACTCTGTAACTCTGCAGCCACATGACTGTGCAAAAATCTCTTAACTACTCTGATGCTTAGTTATCTTGTTTACACGATGGAGATAATTCAGAGAATTGTTGAGAGGGTCTAATTAAAAGCTCATACCGAACAAACATAAAGTAAACCTGGGATTAATACTAATACCAGATGCTGAATGTAAAAACGTGAACACTAAATGACTAGTCTCATTATACATGGTATATGAATTATATATAAGAGCATGTAACAGACAGCTTAGTGATGTAACCAGTGCACAAAGGTTTGTTTTATTCTACATACCATGAAGTCCACAAGTAGGTAGTATAGGGCTGCTATGAAAACTCCATAATTACATAAAGAGTTCAGTCTGTTGTCTTTACTTATGGCCATCCTTAGCTTAAGGCTTCTGTGTTCAAAGTAGTGCATGGCCAGTATGGCTGCTGAGGCACTAGACAACCACTTGTAGAACCCAAGTAAGAAGCACGGGAAAAGAGCAGGAAGGGGTACCTCAACCGTTAACTTAAAACTTTCCATAAAGGTTTTCCAGAAGCCCAGACACTAACATCCCTTTACAGCTCATTAGCAACCATTATCTCCTAGGAAATCTAGGATTTTGCCACCTTCAATAAAATAAAGTTTTATTTTTTAATGGTAAAACAGATACTAGAATACCAAATAGCAGATATCCTCTATAGCAGGTTTTCTTAAAAAGGGGGATTCACAATTTAGCTAAAACCAGCTGTAATTGGAAAATTATTCATATAAAAGAAATACCTTGCAAGAGGACAGCATTCTAAAGTTTAAAAATTTTGACTTGCAGATACAGCATATTATATAGCTCAACTCTTAAATATTCAGAGTACAAGCTTTACCAATAATTTACATAAGTACTCATTATATAGCTTGATTCAAGGTTTCTAACTCACACAGTCAGTCAATTTTCACACCACAAAACTTTAACAGTAGAACAACTATTGCTTATGTGATAAAATCAAGTAGGCATTTAATATTATAGCAACATGAAGAAAAGAGAATTAAGATGTGCCATAAACCCAAGAGCAACAAAACTTGGTATTATATATTCAGAATTTCTGAATTATCTTTACATTAAATAATCATAAAAATTTTAAAAAAGATAGGAAAAGATTGGGAAAATATGTTCCCACCATATCTGTCTAAAATGACATGACTCCTTTTTTTCTTTTTTTTGAGGCAAAATATCAAGAAACAGCTATAGTTACCATGGTAACTATATTAAAAATAAAAAGGAAATGTGGAATGTTTTCAAGTGATAAGTACATTTAAAATGGGCACACTCGCTCACTGAAGAATCAAATATAACTTGAAGCGTAAGCTTAAAATTGCAGGAAATGTGTCATACAATCATCAATTTTAAACTCTAAATGGTCTCATCTTAAGAGGAATAAACCGTGTTATAATAACAGTGAAAAAAAGTTAATAAATTCTAAGGTATGCTGATAGTTAAATTTACTGAAAATTAATGGAAAACAGTATCTCTAAGAAGTAAAAAAAATGTAATAAATTGCAAGTTGTGTCAATATACCATAAACATAACGAAGGCTCACACAAGCATCCTTGAAATTGTACTACTTCTTTTCCATTTTAATTTGTTTCTGTGGAATAACTCTGAATATGTTTGCTGTAGGCATCCCTGACTTGATCGTTTAAACAACAAACACTGTTTTTGATCCTACAATTACTGATCTACCATCTGATTCACAGCACCACCATGTTCTGCATATTTCTGTGTATAGATCTTTGGACTGCGATTCCCAATGACTGGGAAATTTTCCTCCTCTTAAATGGCTCCTTCGCATCATTTGCTTTTCAACATTTTCAAGTTAAAATACTTCACTGAGCCTTTCTTTGTTCTATCTACAAAATGACAACTTACTGCCACTTAGCTATATTTTACCTTCATAGGAATCATTACTGTCATCAATGATCCTATTTGTTCAATTAATTTTTAATTATAAATTATTTTCTCTATCATTATTTTAATGTAGCCCTTTCAAAGTAGAGGCATTGTCTGCCACCTTCACTATGGTTTTTCTGATGCTTAGTTGGTATCTGACATTCAGTAAGAACTCAACATACATTTTTAATAAGACAGCTTGTAATGAAAATTTTACAAAAAGTAAGCACAATGAATGATAGACTCCATGAGAAAATGGCAAGATTCATCTCAATTAATGCCCCCCTGAAATCATATTCATGTAGGAAATATATGTTATCTAAAAATACACATCAAAATACATGTATTGGCAAGAAACAGAAATCATTTTATCTTTTTCCCTTAACAAATTACTAATGGCAAGTTATGAATCCCCAAGGTAAAAAGAATATTGAGACAATGAAACAAGATTTAAAGACATCAGGAAAATTAATAATGTTGAAAGGTGAAGTTTGAAGAAGGAATTGGAAAATCCCCAGACATCTGCTGTCGTGAGCTATCAGAAAACTAAGAGCACTTAGTGTGCCAGATGGAAGGAGAGTACTTGAAGAAAAGAAAAATTTACGGAAGAAAAAAATAACAAAGTAATTGTGAAGAAAAAGGCCTTTTACAAATTCCTTAAGCAATCAGGAGCTTCAAACAAATGATCATAGTTCTTTTTTTTTAATTGTTGGGGATTCATTGAGGGTACAAGATACCAGGTTACACTGATTGCATTTGTTAGGTAAAGTCCCTCTTATAGAGGCTGCACCTGTGGCTCAAGGAGTAGGGCGCTGGCCCCATATACCGGAGTTGGCAGGTTCAACCCAGCCACGGCCAAACTGAAAAAAATAAATAAATAAGTCCCTATAACTGTGTCTTGCCCACAAAAGGTGTATCACACACAGAGATCCCACCCCCTCCCTCCTTCCCTCTCTCTGCTCTTCCTTTCCCCCAACCCCTTCCCTCCTTCCCTCTCTCTCTGCTCTCTCCTTTCCCCACCTCCCACTGTGTACTAAGTCACTAATTGTCCTCATATCAAGATTGAGTACATAAGATTCATGCTCCTCTATTCTTGTGAAGCTTTACTAAGGATAGTGTGTTCCACTTCCATCCAGGCTAATACAAAGGTTGTAAAGTCCATCTTTTTAAATGGCTGAATAGTAGTCCATGGTATACATATACCACAGTTTGTCCATCCATTCCTGGGTTGATGGGCATTTAGGCTGTTTCCACATTTTGGAGATTGTAAATTGAGCTGCAATAAAAAGTCTAGTGCAAATGTCTTTACGGTGGAAGGATTTTCTTTCCTTCTTGGTAGATGCCCAGTAATGAGATTGCAGGATCAAATGTGAGGTCTAGTTTGAGTTCTTTGAGGGTTCACCATATTTCCTTCTAAAAAGGTTATATTAGTTTGCAGGCCCACCAGCAGTGTAAAAGTGTTCCCTTCTCTCCACATCCATGCCAGCAACTGCAGTTTTGAGATTTCGTGATGTGGGCCATTATCACTGGGGTTAGATGGTATCGCCGGGTGGTTTTGATTTGCATTTCTCTAATAATTAGGGATGATGAGCATTTTTTCATATGTTTGCTAACCATTCATCTGTCTTCTTTAGAGAAGTTTCTATTCATGTCTCTTGTCCATTGATATATGGGATTGTTGGGGTTTTTTCAAGTGTATGAATTTGAGTTCTCTACAGAGCCTAGTTATCAAACTTTTGTATGATTTAAAATATGCAAATCTCCTTTCCCATTGGGTAGGTTGTCTATTTGCTTTGGTTGTTGTCTCCTTAGCTGTACAGAAGCTTTTCAGTTTCATTGAGTCCCGTTTGTGTATTTAGTTGTTGTTGCAATTGCCATTGAAATCTTCATAACGTCTTTCCCCAGGCCAATATCTTCCAGTGTGTTTTCTATGCTTTTTGGAGGATTTTTATCATTTTATGTCTTAAATTTAAGTCCTTTATCCATCTTGAATCAATTTTAGTGAGTGGAGAAAGGTGTGGGTCCAATTCCAGTCTTTTACATGTGGATATGCAGTTCTCCCAGCACCATTTATTGAATAAGGATTCCTTCCCCAGGGTATGTTCTTGTTTGGTTTATCGAAGATTAGGTGGCTATCAGATGTTACTTTCATTTCCTGGTTTTCTATTCAATTCCAAATGTCTATGTCTCTATTTTTGTGCCAGTACGATGCTGTTTTGACCACTATGGCTTATAGTACAGCCTGAAGTCTGGTACTTAGGCTACTGACTTGTGGACATTGATTTTATATCCTGAGACATTACTGTATTTTTTTTATGATTTCCAGGAGTCTTGTGGTTGAGTCTTTGGGCTTCTCTAGGTATAAGATGATATCATTAGCAAAGAGGGAGAGTTTGACCACCTCTGCTCCCATTTGGAAGCCCTTTATTTCCTGATTGTATTGGCTAGAACTTCCAGCATTATGTTGAATAGTAATGGCGATAGAGGACAACCTTGTTCGGTTCCAGTTTTATGTGGGAAAGCTTTTGGTTTTACTCCATTCAGTAAAATATTAGCTGTGGGTTTGTCATAGATGGCGTCAATCAGTTTAAGAAATGTGCCACCTGTGCCTATACTCTTCAGTGTTCTAATTAGAAAAGGATGCTGGATTTTATGGAATGCTTTTTCTGCATCTATTGAGAGGATCATATGTCCTTTATTTTTGCTTCTGTTGATATGGTAAATAATGTTTATGGACTTGCATATGTTAAACCAGCCTTGCATCCCTGGGATGAAACCTACTTGATCATCATGGCCATAGTTCTTAACTTCTTTCAATGAAACTTTGAAGGTAAAATCTAAAAATAACTCAAAATAACACTAAATTACTCTAAATTTGATTATTAGTAGTCTATAAAAATGCCACTGAGTTGCGTACATTTATTTTGTAGCCTCGAACTTTGCCAAGGTAAAATATCAAGTGTAGGTGTCTTTTTTTTTTTTTTTTTTTTTTTTTTGCAGTTTCAGCTGGGGCCAGGTTTGAACCCTCCACGTTCAGTATACAGGGCTAGCACCCTATTCCTTTGAGCCACAGGCACCCCCCCCCAGGTGTAGGTGTCTTTTGGTGGAGTCTCTAGGGTTTCCTAGACAAAAAAATATCATATCATCAGCAAAGAGAGATAATTTGACTTCCTCTTCCCTGGTATAGATACTCTTCAATATTCTCTCTGCTATGACTAGGATTTCCACTACTGTGTTGAATAGAGAAGGTAATAGTGGGCACCCTTGTTTTAGTTATTATCGGGAATTCATTCAACATTTCCCCACCCACTATGATGTTGACTCTGGATTTGTCATATACGGTTTTTATTTATTTGTGGTATGTTCCTCCTATGCCTAGTTTTTTGAGGGGATTTGTCACGAAACAGTGATTGATTTTATCAAATTCTTTCTATATTTTTGGGATGAACATTTTGTCTTTGTTTCTGATTTTTTTATGTGGTAAATCTCATTTATTGATTTGTGTATGTTGAACCATTCTTGCCTCCCTGGGATGAAATCCATTTGAACATGGCAAATCATTTTTATTGATGTGCGATTGAATTAAGTTTGCTATTATTTTACTAAGGATTTTTGCATTTACATTCAAGAGATATTGGTCTGTAGTTTACTTTTTTTGTTGTTATGACCTTTTCTGGCTTTGGTATAAAGGTGAAACTGGCTTCATAGAATGAGTTAGGGAGAATTTCCTCTATCTCAATGCTGTCTCTTAATTTCTGTAGGTTAGGTACCAGTTGGTTGTAGGTCTGGTAGAGTTTGGCTGTGAATTCATCTGCTCAGGTGCCTTTCTTGTTCTTTGGAGATTTTTGAATACTGGTTCAATATTGCTGCTCACAATTGGTCTGTTCAGGATTTCTGTTTCTACCTGATGCAGGCCTGAGAGGTTAGGTGTTTCCAGGAGTTTATCCATTTATTCCATGTTTCCTAGTTCATGTGTTTGAAGGTTTTTGAGTACAGGCATTCACAGATGATATTTTGTATTTCTCTATTTCATTTGTAATGTCTCCATTTCATTTCTGATGGAGCTAATTTGAGTCCATTCTTTACTATTTCTGTTTAGTCTGGCTAGTGGTCTACTGATTTTTGCTTATAATGTCAAAGAAACAATTTTTTGTTTCAATTATTCTTTGTGATTTTAAATTTACTTTTCACTTAGTTTTTTTTTTTCCTTCTGCTGACTGTGACTTTCTTTGCTTCTCTTTTTTTAGATACTAGAGATATAATATATTGATAATTTTATTCTTTCTTTCTTTGATGAAGGTATTTAAGTTTATGAACTTGCCCTTAGGTTTACTTTTGTTATTTCTTAGAGATTTTAAATCCTCTTTGTCGTTCTTTTGAGGAATCATTTAATTTTCATCTTAATTTCACCATTGACCCAAGGATCATTCAGCAGTAAGCAGTTTAGTTTCTATGACTTTGCATACATTTGAGAGTTTCTCTTAGAAATGATTTTTAAATTCATTCCATTGTGATCTAAAGAGATATATAGTATGATTTCCACTTTTTAAAATTTTGCTGAGACTTATTTTGAGGCCTAAGATATAATTAGTTTTGGAACATGTCCCAAATGCTCATAGAAATATGTATATTCAAACGTTTTGTGGTAGAATGTTCTATAAATATCTGTTAGGTCTATTTGTTTTAGAATCCTGTTTAAGTCCATGTTTATTGAATTTTTGGCTTCAGTTATCTGTCCACTTCTGTCACTGGGATATAGGAATCCCTGGAAATTATAATGTTACTGTTTACTTCTATCATTAGGACTAGCAGAATTTGTTTTACAAATGTTGGAGCTCCTATGTTAGCTGCACATACATTTAGGATTCTTATACCTTGTTGTTGAATTGCTCCCTTTACCATTATAAAATGACCATCTTTAACTTTTTTCTTACAATTATTTATTTAAAATGTGTTTTATTTGATATAAGAATGGCTATATCCACTCTCTATTAATTTCCATGAGCATAAACTACCTTTTATGCCCTTTTACCCACACAGGAGTCTGTGTGTTTCCTTGAGAAATAGATACATTTCTTGGAGATAGCATATACTTTTTTAATTTTTTTTTTATCCAGTCAACCATTCTATGTCTTTTAAATTCGATGTTAAGGCTATGCTTATTCAGTATTAGTATTGATATGTGGGGTACTGTTCTGTTCATCATGATGGATAACCCCTTGTTGTATTGTTTTCCCTCTCAGGTTACTGGAAATGAGGTGCGCACTTTAATTTTTTGTTGTTTTTATGCTGGTGTGTATTTATTATGCAGCTCCATGTATAGTGTAATTTTGGGCATCTCTAATAGGGCAGGTTTAGTAATGACAAGTCCCCTTAGTGTTTGGATGTCTGGGAAAGTCCTTATTTTTCCATCATTTATGAATTTTAATTTTGTGAGATACAAAATTCTTGGCCGGTAGATTTTCTATTTCTATTTCTATTCTCATTTTCTAAAAATAAGGCCTCAATCCCTTCCACATTGTAAGGCCCTACTGTTGGCCTTTGTAGGTTAATTGTAGTTTTCATCTTTCAGCTTGATGAATGTTCTTCTTCATATGGCTTTGTCTATGTTGATGACTATGTGTCTTGAACATGTTCTATTTGCTATCGATCTTCCTGGTGTTCAATAGCCATTTGGTACCTGGATATCTGAATCCCTGATGATACTAGAGAGATTTTCCTCAATAATTCCCTTAAATAAATATTCCATGATTTTTGCTTTTCCTTCTTCTCCCTTAGGGATACCTATGATGCTTATATTGGTCCACATTGCATAGTCTTTATTTCTCTGAGTGATTGTTTATTCTTTTTTTTTTAATGTATCTTTGACTGACTCAGTTCAAGGGCCTTATCTTCAAGCTCTGAACTTTTTACTTCTGACAGGTCTACCTGTTTGGAGATAAGCCCTGTGTCTTGAAATTTTCTGAAAAAGTCTTTCTTTTATTTAAGTTGTGTTACATGTTTTTGTATATTCTCTATCTTTTAAGTGACTTCTTCAAATTTTTACTCATGACCTAAATAATTTTTTTTTTTTTTTTTGCTTTTTCATGATTGTTTTTAACTTTTTTTTTCAATCCCATTCATCTTATTTACTATCCAATTCATTTACTGTTTTCCATTCTGACATTCCCACAATTTCCTATAGGTTGGATTATGTTGTTGTTAGATATGTATTGTGATTCTTTGGGGTTGTTGGAATAGCATGTTTTTCATGTTGCCAGAGTTCTTATACTTGTTCCTTCTCATCTGAAACCTCTTCTTTCTACTCAAGACAGATAAGTTTTCAGTTTTCCTGTTCTCTTATCCTGGGAACTCTCCTACTTATTAGTGCATATGTGTCTACTATAGAGGAAGGACCCAGAATAAGATGAGTAGATGTGCTGTGAGCATTTAATACTACTACTCTCCTTCATCTCCTCTCACACCGCCCCCCTGTGGTTGTCACTGTCATTCCCTGTGTTGCAGAGTGAGTGAACACCTCACCTAGTTCTGTTCAGAATTGTGACTATCAGCCTGTACAGGCTTTAGTGCTGCCCCAGTCAGATCTGTGGGTGGTGACGTTTTTAACTTATGGATACCTGAGTACTACCCTCCCCAAGTTCAAGGGCTGCAGTAATTGTTTGCCTCAGCTCTGTACGCAGCAGTGTTTATTGGTCACCACTGGCTTGAGCACAACCATGGGCAGTGGCAATTGGTGTCTGGCTTGAGGGCTGCTCTCCTCAGATATTTGGGTGGAAATGTTCGCTGGTGGGTGCTAGTTGAGCATATCTCTACCTATTTGCAGACAGTGGTGATTGTTAGCTCCCTGCAGCTGGAGAGCTGTCCAAATTTAGATCCACGGGGGGCAGTTATTATGTACCGTGGAGTGGTAGTTTCTTAATAAAGAAGGTAAATTACATAATTATCTTCATCAGAATATAAACATTCTACAGATATAGCAATAGCCATGATTTGAGTAATTTACCTTATATGCTATCAAATATCATGTGTATCCTATAAATAAATACAAGTTATTATGTACCCATAATAATTAAAAATCTTAAAAAATAAATGAGAACTATAACATTAATAAAATGAAAAATCCAGACGTAGCCTGAGAGAAAATATTTTCCAATCTCTTATCTGATAAAAGACTTATATTTAAAATATATTAAGACCTCTCAAACTTAAACACAACCATCATATAAAAAAAAGACAGTGATTTGAGCAGATACTTCATCAGAGAAGATATACAAATGGCAAATGAACACATGAAAAATATTCAACATCAATATTCAGTGCAATATGCAAATTAAAAGTACAATATAAGATACCCCTGAATACCTACTTGAATGTCTACATTTTAGAGGACTTACAACAAGTATTAGTGACAATGTGGAAGAAGTGAAACTCTTATTCATTGCTAATGGAAATGTAAAATTTATGCAATCTCCTTGCAAAAAATTAGTTTGGCAATTTTCTAAAACTTTAGACTGATACCTACCATGACCTAGCCATTCACCTTCTGGGTATTTACCCAGGAAATATAAAAGCATATGTCAAATCAAATCTTATATACAGATTTTCTGAACTTTATTTATAACTATAAAAGTTTTTAAATAATAGAATGCCTATTAAAAACACACGGGTAAACAAAATATTGTGTAACCATACAAAGGAATTGTATTCAACAATGAATGGAATTAAATGTTGATACACATAACATGGATGAATATGAAAATTATGCAGTTCAATAAAAGACCAAAGCACATACTCTAGTATTGTCTTTACATAAAATTGTGGAAAACACAAGCTATGCTATAGGGAAGCAAATTATCGCTTTAGACTCCAGGGTTGGCGTTTAGAGCAGGTAGCAAGGAAAAGCAGGAGAGCTTGATTACTTAGGAACATAGGGAACCTTTGGAGACTGATAGATTTGTTCATTATCTTGATTGCAATGATGGTTTTACAGTTATATACATATGTCAAATTTATAAAATCGCATAGTATATGGGGCCAGCGCCCTACCCCTTGAGGCACAGGCATCATCCCTCCAAGAAGAGTATTTCAAAGGTGATCATAGTGATATTCAATGATGAGTTATGTTTAACTCAGCACTTTTTCTAGGACTAGTTTATTAATTGTCCAACTTTATAGATTAAAGATTAAAATAGAAACACTAGAGAAAACTGAGTTAATGTTTTAAAAAGCACATAGCTATACCCTAAACCTACTAAGTTATAATATTAACACAAGTCTATCAAAGCAAACATTTCATTTATCATCAGAACAATAATATTACCACATTTCAGACACCTTCTGGCAAAGTCCTTTGTACACATGGCAAAGCTAAAACTAAAAGAGGAATATAACAGCTTAGTACTGTTATTAAAATAATTTTGACCTTAAAAATCCTCTGAAAGGACCTTTGAGATCCTATTGGACTTTAGGCAACATGCTGAGAGCTACCTTAGATGAAGAAAAATATTAGAATGATGATGATTTGCTTTTTAAGGGTTTATTTATTTATTTATTTTAGAGACATTGTCTCACTTTATCACCCTCGGTAGAGTGCCATGGCTTGAAACCCCTCACAGCAACCTCCAACTCCTGGGCTTAGGTGATGCTCTTGCCTAGGCCTCCCAAGTACCTGGGACTACAGGCACCCGCCACAATGCCCGGCTATTGTTGTTGTTGTTTCAGTTTGGCTGGGGCATGTTTGAACCTCCACCCTCAGTATATGGGACTGGTGCTCTATCCACTGAGCCACAGGTGCCACCATTTAAGCATTTATTGTAGACTGCTGTTGGGTGATATGCCCCTGAGGAGATGAGGATTAGACAAAGGGGGAATTTGGTTCTGTTTTTCCACTTTATCACTAATATCCTGTATTGTTTTGCCATCCATATTTTAAATTATTTTTCTGTCATTTCTATTAATTTTTATTGGTGGAATCCTCTGTGGTGGCTTCCAAATGGTCCATTAAGGGGGGACTGCTCTGTTTAGTTTTTTCATATTGTCAGAATTTTTCCAGCCAGTATGAGACTTACAAATCAGGCATTTCCAATCTTATAAGGAACACTGAAACTGGGATGGCACTTCAGCATTATCTTGCATTTAAAG
Organism: Perodicticus potto; assembly: GCA_963574655.1. Classification (NCBI taxonomy): domain Eukaryota; kingdom Metazoa; phylum Chordata; class Mammalia; order Primates; family Lorisidae; genus Perodicticus; species Perodicticus potto. The sequence continues at coordinate 7,898 of CAUYRH010011230.1, read as the reverse complement.
AAGGCCTTGCCTTTGTATCTCGATAGCAACTAATTATTGGCCATGCACTAACAACTCCAAGGGGACATACTCTTGGTTAGGCTTTAAACCATACACTGCTGAGGGCTATGAGTGATGAGCAGTCAGTAATCTTATCATGGGTTGTAGTGTGCTGCACATAAATAGGAGATATAAGCAAATCAACGAGGACTTCATGTATTTATGTACATGTATATCTAAGAGAAAAGAGAATATACATGCTAAGCAGGTATAGCACAATGCCATAAGGGAAAGATAACAAAATATGTTTATTTTAATGGTAAAAATGTTGAAAAAGGAGAATTGCTAAAAACAAATATTGAAGTATAATGGGAAAAAGGGTATCCTGGCTTAGAGTTCCATGGACATATCTTTAGTCAACTGACCTATTTTGAGACCCACTTCTCCCTTCTGCTCCTTATTTAACCTCCAAATTTCAAATGTAAAGAATCAGAAGATACAATGGTTAGATTAAGTTTTTATTTTTTCCATACTGTTGTCCTTTCATAAGGTGTTTCATTCTTTATCACCTTCTTGATCTTCTTCTAAGAATTTATTAAATATTTCATTGTCTAAAGAATTTTTTTCTCTTCTAAACAATGATTTGTTTATACTTGTGTTTATTTATTGTCATGATGAGGGTTAAGAAAATAGAAAGCAAATATATATCCACTCAAGTCTTTTTGATGGATCATAAATTCAGTTTTATGTATCATTTCTATTTATTATATTTATAATTTTTGTGAATTGCAAAAAATGATAAGTAAGAATTTTAGATGAACTCTATGAAATTTATCAATATGATTTTTAGAAATAGTATATGATTTTTAGGTCTTAAATAATAATTTACTATTATGAAGAATGACATATATGCATTACACCTTCCTAGGACATGAAAATAAAATGTCATTTCTCCCTGCAAAGGCATAGAACACTTATTAAATATGGAGAAATAATAATTATCAGATCATATATGACAATTGGAGTATATGCAATGTACATTTTATTGATTCAGAAGACAGAGAAAATTTTGAAATATTTTAGGCAAAACAGAATCAAAGCAGATGTAAGGAGATAGCCCTTGAAGGAAAAGTAGGTTTTAGAGCAATAATATGAAGGGGACTTTATAAGAGGATGAGAGGAAATGTAAGGAAAGACTTTGTTGTCACAAAAATATCTCTTTAGCAGATGAAAGATGATAAGGAGCATGTGACTTTGAAGGACCTGGCCAGCCCAGCCACCTAATGTCCTGGAACTGTGGATGTGGTTAAAGCACACAGACAAGCATCATCATTTCCACTGCTGCACTCTTTCTCTCTTCTTTCCTTTTTCTCTCCTTTTCTTCAATTCTATCCTCCCACCACTCTTCTTTTGTTTGTTTTCTCTCTTTAGGTTATCCCTTTCTATCTCCCTTATCAATCTTTACTCTTATCTTCTGTTGGCCTAGTACCAAAAGTACCCTTCCATGCCTAAGCTCTGAGACTAAGCAATTTAAATTAAAGGAGATAGTGAGAATGAAAAATAAGGGGAAGGAAATGAACAAAAAGAAAGCACTCATGAGGAGGAAAAATTCTGACAATATGAAAAAACTAAACAGAGCAATCCCCCCTTAATGGACAATTTGGAAGCCACCACAGAGGATTCCACCAATAAAAATTAATAGAAATGACAGAAAAATAATTTAAAAGATGGATGGCAAAACAATACAGGATATTAGTGATAAAGTGGAAAAACAGAACCAAAAAATTAAAGTTATGAAAAATATGGAATGGGTATGGTGGAGCTTAAGGAAATAAAGGGGACAATCAAAGAACTCAAAGATACAGTAGAAAGTATCAATAATGATTAGACCATGGAGAAGAAGAATCTCAGAGCTAGAGGATAAAGTCCTTATCTAACATAGGCAGTTTAACAAGGCAGAAAAGAAAAGATGAAAATATTCACTCAGAAAATTATGGGGACATCATGAAGTATTCAAACATATGAATAATAGGTATTTCTGAAGGGGAAGAAGAACATCCCAAAGGAATGGAAGCTCTACTGGAGGATTTCATAAATGAAAACTTCACAAGTAGCACTATTGTTTCTGAAACACTTCTTTTGGAGGAATATTGAAAAACAGGTCTTCTCAACACAAATAGAGCATCTCCAAGACACATTGTAATGAACCAATCCAAAGTCAAGACAAAAGAGAAAATTCTGTGTGCATCCAGGATTAAGCTCCAATTGACCTACAGAGGCAATTGACCCATCAAAATGATTGCAGACTTCTCAGCTGAAACTTTCCAAGCCAGAAAAGAATGGTCAACTACCTTTAATCTTTTTAACAAAACAATTTTTAGCCCAGAATTCTGTATCCTGCTCCAGTAAACTTTGATATCAATAGATAATCAATGGAGAAATCAAATATTTTACTGATATGCAAACATTGAAGAAATTTACCACAGTGAGACCAGCTCTACAGGAAATATTGAGACCTATTCTCCACACTGAACATCACAATGGAACACCAGCAAAATAAACACCAGAAACTAAAGAACAAAACCTAGCTTCCACAACGGCGCAAAGGATAAAACAGAGCAAAGGACATTCACAAAATAAGATAAGTATAACTCCAGGACACTTATGAATTCTCTCAGTAAATGGTTTTTTTTTTTGTTTTTTTTGTTTTTTTTTTTTCCGGTTGTGGCTGGGTTTGAACCTCCTACCTCTGGCATATGGTGCTGATGCTCTACTCCTTTGAGCCACAAGTGCTGCCCTCCCTCAGGAAATGTTAATGGCTTGAATTCCCCACTGAAGTGGCACAGACTGGCCAATTGGATAATAAGCATAAATGATGCAAATGTTGTCTACAGTAAAGATATCGAATCTTGAGGACAAAACAGGATTCAGGATAAAGATTTGAAAGAAAATATTTCAGGCAGAAGAAAGCAGGGATTGCAATCTTCTTTTCAGGTACATGTGGATTTAAAACAGTGGTTCTCAACCTTCCTAATGCCTCCTAATGCCACGACCCTTTAATACAGTTCCTCCTGTTGTGGTGATCCTCAACCATAAAGTTATTTTTGTTGTTACTTCATAACTGTAATTTTGCTACTGTTATGAATCGCAATGTAAATATCTGATATGGGGGATGTATTTTCATTGTTACAAAAAGGTCACAACCCACAGGTTGAGAACCACTGATTTAAAGCAACTAAAGTTAAAAAAAAAAAAAACAAAGATGGTCTCTTCATACTGATCAAGAGAATAAGATATCAAGAAAACATTTCAATTCTAAATATTTATTCACCAAACTTAAATGCTTCCAGATTTATGAAATAGATTTTGATTGGTCTGAGCAATATGATATCGTATAACTCCACAATAGCTAAAGATTTTAACACCCCTCAGTTTTGTCTGGAAAGACCTCTAAACAGAAACTAAATAAAGGTACAAGGGGCTTCAATGAAACCCTAGAAGAAATAGGCTTAATATACATATATAAAACACACCATCCCAATGCTAAGGAATATAAGTTCTCCTCTTCATCCCATGGATCATTCTCTAAAATAGATCATATCCTAGGTCACAAATCAAACCTCAACAAAATTTTAAAAATTGAAATTATGTCTTGTATCTTCTCAGACCACAAGGCAATAAATGTGGAACTCAACTCCAACAAAAATTTTTATCCCCACAAAAAGGCATGGAAATTAAACAACCTATGTTTAATGACAGCTATATTAAGGAAGAGATAAAGGGGAAAATTAATGAATTCCTCAAACATAAGAGCAATGTAGCTATAACTTACCAAAATCTATGGGATACTGTAAAAGCAGTACTAAGAGGGAAATCTATTGCATGAGATGACTGCATTCAAAAACCAAAAGAGAGCAATCAACAATCTAATGAATCAACTTAAGGAAATGAAAAGGAAGAGCAATCCAATCCCAAACCCAGCAGCAGAAGAAAAATAACCAAAATTAAACCAGGGATTAATAAAAATGAAAACAAAAGAATTATTTGGAAAATTAATGAAACAAAAAGTTGGTTCTTCAAAAAAATAACTAAAACCGATGAAACTTTGGCCAGATTAACTAGAAACAGAAAAGTAAATTCTCTAATAACCTTAATCAGAAAAGAAAAACAGAAAATAACAATAGATATCACACAGCTACAGGAGATCTTTGATTACGACATGAAACTCTATGCTCAGAAATTTGACAATGTGGTAGAAATGGACCAGTACCTGAAAACATACCATCTCTCTAGATTTAGTAAGGAAGAAATGGATTCCTTGAGCAGAACAATATCAAGCAGTGAGATTGAAGAAACAATAAAAAAGCTTCTAAAAAAGAAAAGAAAGCCCAGTACCAGATGGCTTCATACCAAAATTCTATCACACCTTCAAAGATGACCTTGTACTTATCCTGGAGAACCTCCTCCAAAACATTGAGAAGGAAGGATCCTTCCCCAACACATTCTATGAAGCAAACATCACCCTGATACCAAAACCAGGGAATGACCCAACTAAAAAGAGAACTACAGACCATTTTCACTAATGAATACTGATGTAAAAATACTCAATAAAATCTTAGATAATAGATTAAAGCTTATCATTTAAAAAGTCATACATCACGATCAAGTAGATAGACTTCAATCAAGAATGCAAGGCTGCTTTAACATAGGCAAATCCATAAATGTAATTCACTGCATAAATAGAAGCAAAAACAAAGACCATATTATATTCTCAATAGATGCAGAAAAATAATTTGATAAAATTTATCATTCTTTTCTAATAAGAATATAGGTATATGTGACACATTTCTTAAAATGACGGAAGCCATTTAGAACAAGCCCAAAGCTAATATCATACTGAATGGAGTAAAACCGAAAGCATTTCAGCTTAGAACAGGAACCAAACTGCAGTGTGCTTTATCACCACTACTATTTAATATAATTCTGGACGTTCCAGCCAATGCAATTCAGGCAAGAGAAGAATATAAAAGGCATTCAAATGAGGGCAGAGGAAGTTAACTCTCACTTTTTCCCAGTGATATGATCATATACTTAGAAAACCCAAGAGACTCATCCATAAAACTCTTGGAAGGGATCATGAAATACATAATGTCTCAGGGTATAAAATCAATGTCCAGAAATCCATAGCCTTTCTATATGCCAATAACAGCCAAGTTGAGTGGCTAATCAAGGACACAGTTCTCTGCACTATAGCTTCAAAGAAAATGAAAACCTAGGAATATACCTAACAAAAGAGGTGAAGGATTTCTACAGAGAGAATTATAAAACTCTAAGAAAAGATATAGCAGACATTAACAAATAGAAGGACAGCCCATGCTCATTGCTGGGAATAATCAACATTGTTAAAATGTCTATACTTCCCAAAGCTATCTACAGATTCAATGCACTCCCCACTAAAATACGAACACCATAGTTTGAAGAGCAAGAAAGAAATAGTTCTTCTTTTTGTATGGAACCAGAAAAAACTGTGCATAGTCAAGGTGATTCATAGCAATAAAAACAATGCCAGAGGTATCACTTTACCACATTTTAAATTACAAGTTCAGAGTGATCAAATCAACATGATATTGGCAAAAAAACAGAAACAAAAAACAAAAACAGAGACATAAACATTTGGTACTGAATAGAAAACCAAGACCCAAAACCAATGCCTTATAGACATTTTGTCTTTAATAAATGAAACACATACACTGGGAAAAACAACCCCTATTCAATAAATGATGCTGGGGAGTACTGGCTATCTATGTAAACGACTGAAATTAGACCCACACTATTCACCACTTACAAAAATTGACTCAAGATGAATAAAATATTTAAATCTAAGACATGAAATGATAAAAATCCTAGAAGAAAGTGTGACAAAAACTCTTGAGGGTATCAGTCTGGGGAAAGAATTTATGAAGAAGCTTTAGCAGCGATCACAACAGCAACAAAAATAAACAAGTGGGACTTAATTAAGCTGAAAAGCTACTGTACCACTAAGGACACAAGAACAAAGCAAAAAGACAACCTTCAGAATGGGAAAGATATTTGCATATTATGAATCTGACAAAGGCTTGATAACTATGATCTATAGAGACCTCAAATTAATCAACAGGAAAAGAGCAAACAGTCCCATCTTTCACTGGGAAGGAGACATGAACAGAACCTTCTCTGAGGAAGATTGACAAATGACCAACAAACATATGAAAAAATGCTCATCAATAGCTGGACGTTGTGGCAGGCACCTGTAGTCCCAGTTACTCAGGAGGCTGAGGCAGGAGAATCACCTAAGCCTGGGAGTTGGAGGTTGATGTGAGCAGTGTGATGCCATGGCACTCTACCAAGGGCGATAAAGTGAGACTCTGTCTCTACAAAAAAAGAAAAAAAAGCTTATCATCCCTGTTCGTTGGATAAATGCAAATGAAAACCACCATGAGATATCACTTAACCCCAGTGAGAACATCACACATCAGAAAGTTCCAGAGTTGCTGATGTTGGCATGGCTGTGAAGAGAGGGGAACACTTTTATGCTGTTGGTGGGACTGCAGACTAATACAGCCTCTTTAGAAAGAAGTATTGAGAATCCTCAAAAAACTCAAATTAGACCTTCCATTTGAGCCTACAATCCCACTACTAGGCGTCTACCTAGAAGAAAAACAATCATTTTAACATAAAGACATTTGCCCTAGATTGTTTATCGCAGCTTAATTTACAATTGCCAAGATGTGGAAATAACCTAAATACTCATCAACTCAGGAATAGATTGATAAGCTGTAATATATGTATACCATGGAGTGCCATACAGCCTTAAGAAAAAATGGAGAATTTACATCTTTTGCGTTAACCTGAATGAAGTTAAAACAGTCTTCTTAGTAAAGTATCACAAGAATGGAAAAGCAAATATTCAATATACTCAATTTTATTATGAAGTCAGTAGACAATCTAACACATGCCCGCCTAGGAGAAAAACTTAATTCTATTCAAGTTGGGGGTGGGGGAATGATGGAGCAGAGAGCGGAGAGGTGGTTTGGCGTGTTCCCACTTAAATGCCTCAAGGTAGGGGTGTGTGGAACACCTTTTGGTGTGGGACACAACTACAAGAGGGATTCTACCCAAAAAATTCAAAAACATTTTTGTACCCTGACAATAACCTAGAATTAAAAAAAAAAAAAATCCTTTAGAGTAAGATCAGTTAAGGGAACTTAACTCTTTGAGAAAAAGTTAGAGTGGTATCTAGACACGCGGTTCAGCAGGAGAAGAATCTTCTTTTTCATGTGTCTATTTTATTATGTTACATGTAAAATCATATTTAGAAATATAATACTTACATTGGCCTGTCCTGTTAAATTATTTCACGTGATTTGTCCTTTTAGAGTGAGTCCATAGGCACTGATTTACAAATTATCAGTTAACATATTAAATAAAACTTATCTGTGCATATTCTGAACACTGCCTATAGAAGATTCTTGGGCAATATCCATCTTGCTTCTTTTTTGCCATCACAACATTTTGCATAAACATGACACATGTTGCATTTCCTAATCCCTAAAATTTAGCATCAGAAAGGACATACAATAAATACGTTCTTCTGATTTTGAAATATTCAACTGCTATCTGTCAAAAATCAAATTTTTAAGTCAAAATGAAATTCTAAAACTTATAGAATGAAATTAGAGAATGTCTTAAGATGAGTATATAATGAACAGATATTTTCTTCAAAAGGAAATTCCATGAAAAATTTTTACAATTGCCAAAAACATTTTTTAAATAGAGAAAAAAACAGAATGAATGATAATTAACTGGGAATAAGGATGCATAACAATGCTACAGAGCCACAATATCTGAACCACTGAAATAATTAAGTTTGGTAAAGACAT
>CAUYRH010011227.1:0-10372 GCA_963574655.1 Perodicticus potto | reverse complement strand
CCATTTTTCAGTTTTGAAACAGGGTCACTGCCTGTCCCACTAGACTTTCTTGCCAACTGATATCCCTCTGATAAACTATCAAAAGTCTGTTTTAGTTCTGACTCGGTAAATATCACTTCCTCTTGGCAGGAAATAGCATTTATAGTATCCCCAAATTCTCCAAAGTTATCACCTGGACCTGGTTCACTAAAATGTGGAAAGTGCTCTGAGGACTCTTCAAAAGTGGCATCAGTCACTGAATCTTGAATACCGATAACCAAAGGCGGAGTTGTGCCGCTGGCTGTGCCAAAGTCACCAAAATCATCCTCATTGGTATCATTGTAAGTTACAAAGTCATTACTACTGTCTCCATTCTTTACATGTACAGAATCATCCAAAACATTTTCTTCTGTGGGATCAATGTTTGGGCTTTGGAAATTAGTAAACTTTATACTTTCTTCTTTGGAAGAACCAACTTCATCAGCATCAAAAGTTTTAATAGAATCCATGCATAGGTCAGCACATTTAGAAGTAAATAAATCAAGTTTTTCTTCAGTTTTATATTGTTCTCTCTTAATGGCTTCTGAATTATCAGGTGAGTCTATCAAACTCCTAGCCTTTGACTGAACACCTGAATTTAAAAATTCATCCTGTTGCAGTGTTGAAAGGCCTTGTTTTTCAACACTAAAACCTCTGTTAGTCATGATGCTGATTTCTGAAACACAAACTTGATCCTTTCCATCAGTGTCTCCTTTATTGTCAAAGCTTCTACCCAAAGACAATTCTTTTACAGACTAAAGTTCATTGACTCTGTTAATTTTATTGTTTTCCTGAATGGTTAGTGCTTCTCTATCATTTAAAACTGCATGTCCCATCTCTTCTAGTTGTATCCTTTCCTTTTTGGAAAATGTGGCAAAATCTGCAAATTCCTCAGCAGGGCTAGGTACAGAGTCTAAATTATGAGTGCTAAGAGGCTTCTGTCCCTTTGAATCAGCTACATTGTCTAGATCATCTGTTCCCTGAGGATTTACAGTTTCCAACACTGCAAACCCATTTGTTAGAATCTCCAGACAAGGAGGCTTTTCACCATTGCAGCTCTCTAACCGCTTGTTTTGATGAACAAAATTCATATCAGTTCTAAAATCTCCTGGAGAGAAACTTTCAGGTGTTCCAACATTCTGTCTCTGCTCCACTACTTTATTTAAATTTCCTAAATTTTCCATGACATCAATGGAAGTATCTAAAGTTTTGGATGAAATTATTTCTTTGCTGGTGGTGGAAAGTAAAACATCAGACTGTCCTTTCACAGGAGTAGGAAGTTCAGTAGTGATGTCCTTATTGTTACCATTTTTAATGGACTTAAAGCTTGTAAGGCTATCTACATTTTCTGAGAAATCACGAATTGGCATAAAATGGTTTGAAGGAACAAACTCTTCCTTGGGACGAGTAAAATCTGGTGTATCAAAATCAACAAATCCTACACCAGAAGGGCTAACTTCTGAAAACCCACCAAATTCCCCAAATTCATCATCATCATCTTCCTCTGCTCCATTGTCTAGTGGTGGTGGGGATGAAGAGTACATTCGAATGATGTCTGGCTCCATTGTTCAGCTGCTTTCAAATCATTAATTTACACCTGTAAAAAAGAACAGATTATTATTTTTAAAAGGGAACGATCACACAGAACAAGATCTTTCAAAATTCTCTCAAAGCTACTTTAAAACAATGAAAACTTACACTGCTCTGTTTTGTGTCTTTTAAACTATTTTTCTTTTAGGTGAAATTACTTTACAAAGTCTTAATATAATGGAAAAAATTCTCTTTTCTAGTGTATGGTACCAAGGGTATTGGTAGTATATTAATGAATTTGGAGATTCTAAAAATTTAGTATGTACTTACAAAAATACACCTATAAACTTCTCTCTAGGGCACTTGCTTGTTCTGTTAAATTCTCTTTCACATTCATTGAGGACTCAGGGCTTGCATTATGGATTTGTACGAGTTTTTTTTAATAAGTAAAAGATAAGAACATTTTATTTCTAATAATTGCTAAAAATATTTAGTTCCAAATGCTTATTTCTGACCCAAGTTAATTTTTAATAACATTTAACCTTGAAATTGTTTAAGACTCAAAAGAAGTTGCAAAAAATAGAAGAGATCTCGTCTATTCCACCCAGCTTCCTCCAGTGGCAATATAGTAAAGAACTATAGTTTATAGTCAAACTAGGCAACTAACATCAGTACAATATTATTAAGTCAGGTACAGACATTGTTTGGATTTCATCAGTGGTATGTGTGCTTTGTGTGTAGCCTTATAAAATTTTACCACATGTATTGATTAATCATCATTATAATTGAGATAACAACTGCTCTGTCGATACAAAGAACGGTTGTGTTCTTGTGTTATGTTTTTGGGGTTTTTTTTGCAGTTTTCGGCGCCCTACTCCTTTGAGCCATAGGAACCACCCTCTTGTGTTGTGTCTTAATGGTAACCCTTCCCTAAATCCTAAACGGAAGCTGCCTGGATTATTCTATTCCTCTGTGCTAAAGGCAAACTTAACAAGTCAGACTTAACATTTAAAACAAAGGGACTAGCAACAAAAATCCTAGAATAAAACCAGACTATAAATAGTGAATTGAATACTTCCACAACTCACAGTTGCCAAGTTAAGATATGTGGGGAAAGCATTTACTATAAAATCCAAACAGTTTTGCAAGCTAAAAAAGTCACTTTCTTCCAAGTCTCAGAATAAAATTTCTTAAGATCTTCCAGTTTTAGTTGAGGGTACCTTAGAAACCACATAATTTAATTTAGAAATGAGGAAAATGAAGCCTATTGGTGAGTAACCTTCTCAAAGTTTGTTCATACAGCAGATTAGTGAAGAATAGCTTCAAAATTTTGAAAAGGTTCTTTGAGGTCAATGACTAGTCAGTCACTGACAGTTATCTGAAAGAAATGAGCAAGTCACAAAAAAGGGGAAAAATTCACTATAAAATATCTATTTTAAAGTATCTTCCTTATTGGATGGCGCCTGTGGCTCAGTGGGTAGGGCGCCAGCCCCATATACAGAGGTGGCAGGTTCAAACCCGCCCCGGGCCAAACTGCAACAAAAAAATAGCTGGGCGTTGTGGCAAGGGGGCCTGTAGTCCCAGCTACTCTGGAGGCTGAGGCAAGAGAATCACCTAAGCCCAGGAGTTGGAGGTTGCTGGGAGCTGTGTGACGCCATGGCATTCTACCAAAGGCGATAAAGTGAGACTCTTATCTCTACAAAAAGAAAAGGGCAGTGCCTTTGGCTCAAAGGAATAGGGCGCCAGCCAGCCCCATATACCGGAGGTAGCGGTTTCAAACCGGGCCCCAGCCAAAAACATTACACACAAAAAAAAATTATCTTCCTTATGAAATCAGTACCATAAAGAAGGAAATAACTGCTTTAGCTCTGAAATACTATTCTGCTGCTGATTTAAACAAGAAAAAAATAAATCTCATTTTCTTCCCATCTTATGTCCTGATGATGGCTTCTGATGCTTAGTGTACAAGGTAATTTGACCTCTAACTGTTTCCCTTTAATTATGAAGTTCCTACCATTTAAAAACACTACGTCATGGGCAGTGCCTGTGGCTCAGTGGGTAGGGCGGTGGCTCCATATACCGAGGGTGGCAGGTTCGAGCCCAGCCCTGGCCAAACTGCAACAACAACAAAATAAATAATTAAAGCAAACATTTATTTATAAAAAATAAACAAATAAATAAAAATAGTAGGCCAGGCGTGGTGTTTCACACCTATAATCCTAGCACTTTGGGAGGCTGGGGTGAGTGGATTCCTCGAGCTCAGGAGTTCAAGATGCCGTCTCTACTTAAAAAAACGGAAAAACTAGCTGGGCACTGTGGCAGGCACCTGTAGTTTCGGCTACTTGGGAGGCTGAGGCAAGAGGATCTCTTAAGCCTATGAGTTTAAGGTTGCTGTGAACTATGCCACAGCCCTACCCAGGGCAACAGAATAAGATTCTTTTGCTCCAAAATAAATAAATAAATAAAATTAAAAAAAAAAATAAAAACACTTTGCAATTGTTAATCAGTGTGGGGAAAGGAACTCTTGCTCCCACATACTGCTAGTAGGAATATAAATTGTTATAAGCCTTCCAGAAGGTAATCTGGCCATACTCTGCAAACTCCTTTAAAAAGAAATATAAAGTAAAATGCTCCAAGGGGATTATTTAAGGAAATGATTCCTTTTTCTATAATTTAAAAGCATTCAGATGATGGGGACATGTCAAAAGGACATTAAAGCCAGCGTGAAGGGGCTACTACTAGTCAAATCAGGAACAATTTGAGCACCAAAATAAAGATAATAATGGATTATAAATCACTGAAAAAAACAATAAACTGAGTCCTCACATACATAAATACATAAGTAAATAAAAATGAACAGCTAGATGAGGAACAGGATATCTGCACAGTTTCAAAGTACCTTCCCACAAGATACTTAATTACAAAGGGGAAAAAGTCTAACTTTATATCATGAAGTCTGATACTATTTTAATCAAGAGATCAATGTGAGTATCATCATTAATGGGAACAATGAAATCATGTACCATGTGATGAGACACAATGAGAATAGAAGATCACCTCTCAAATATCCCTGTCAAACATATATAACTTGAACTCATGAGGAAACTTCAGACAAATTCAAACTGAGATAAACAGTCTGTAAAATAATTGGCCTGTAATCTTCAAAAAATAAAGGTCACTAAAGTAAAGACTGAAGAACTGTTTCAAATTGAAGAAGAATAAGGAGACATGACAGGTTAATGCAACACTTGCTCTCTACTTGGACCCCCTTTCTATAGGGTCATTTCTAGTGGATCCTCTTTCTATCATGGTCATTACTGGGATGATTGTGACACTTGAACAGAGTACAAAGAATCAGTAGCAATTTATGTATTAATGTTAACTTCTTGATTCTGATGGTAACATAGCTCTGTAAGAGAATGTCCCTGGTTAGTAGGAAACACATGCTGAAATACTTGGTGACAGGGCATTAGGTTGGCAACATAGTCCCAAACTGTTCTAGAAAAAAGTTATTTTGGGGGGGTACCTGTGGCTCAAGGAGTAGGGCGCTGGCCCCATATACTGGAGGTGGTAGGTTCAAACCCAGCCCTAGCCAAAAAAACTGAAAACAACAACAACAAAAACATGTTATTTTTCTTGAATCTGCAACTTTTTATGAGTTGATTATTTTAAAAAGAAAAACCTTATAATCATTCAAAAGGATTTAGATGTCAGCATTTAAATATGCGCATTTTAGAATGTGTTACTTATACAATAACACCTTTTTAAAAATTGGGGTAAAAATACATAATTACCATTTTAATATTTTTTAAATGTATAGTTTGGTGGCATTAAGTGCATTCCCACTGTTGAGTAACTATCTCCAATCCATGTCCAGAAATTTATCTTTTATCTTTTCTTTTTCTTGTTTTTGCTTTTTGAGACAGAGTTTTGCTCTGTTACCCTGGCTTGAGAGCAGTGGCCTGATCATAGGTCACCACAACCTCAAACTCCTGGGCTCAAGCAATCCTTCTGCCTCGGAGTAACAGGGACTACAGTTCTGAGCTACTGCTCCTGGCTAAGTTTTCCCCCCCTATTTTTAGTAGAGACGAAGTCTTGCGCTTGCTCAGGCTGGTCTCAAACTCCTAACCTTAAGCAATCCTCCTACTTTGGCCTCCCAATGTGCTAGGACTACAGGTTTAAGCCACTATGCCTGGCGAGAAACTCCCCCCTCCCTCCAGCGCCTGAAACCATCCTTCTACTTTTTGTCTCTATGTATTTGACTACTCTACATACCTCATGAAATCACACAATATTTGTCCTTTTGTGACTGCCTTATTCACTAGGATAAAGTGTTCAAAATTCATCCATATTATAGCATATATCAGAATTTCATTCCTTTTTAAGGCTGAATAATAGTCTATTGTATGAATATACATAATTTGTTAATACATTCATCAGTTAATGAACATGGGTTGTTTCCATCTTTTGACTAACATAAATAATGCTACAGTGAAAATGGGCATATAATATACCTTTTTAAAAACTTATTTATTTATTTATTTTTGTAGAGACAGAGTCTTACTTTATCACCCTTGGTAGAGTGCGGTGGCGTCACACAGCTCACAGCAAACTCCAACTCCTGGGCTTAGGCGATTCTCTTGCCTCAGCCTCCCAAGTAGCTGGGACTATAGGCGCCCACCACAACGCCCAGCTATTTTTCTGTTTTTGCAGTTCAGCCAAGGCAGGGTTTGAACCCGCCACCTTCGGTATGTTGGGACAGTGCCCTACTCGATGAGCCACAGGCACCGCCCCTAAAAACTTATTTTGAAATAAAAGACTATAAGAAAGCTGCAAAAGAAAGAAGGAGGGGGGGGTGGGGAAAGGAAGAGCAGAGAGAAGGAGGGGGTGTGGGGTCTTGGTGTGTGCCACACCTTTTGGGGGCAAGGCACGATTGTAAGAGGGACTTTACCTAACAAATGCAATCAGTGTAACCTGGTTTCTTGTACCCTCAATGAATCCCCAACAATAAATAAAAACAACAAGAAAAAAAGAAAGCTGCAAAAATAATAGAGTCCTATACATCCTTTTAACCAGCTCCTACTAATGGTGATGTCTTATATAGCTCTAGTACAACAGCAAAATAGGAAATTGACAGTGTTGGCACATCACTGTTAATAGAGCTTATTCAATTTTTATCATTTTTATTTTTTTAAATTTTTTAATTTTTTTTTGAGACAGAATGTCACTATGTTGCTCTGGGTAGAATGCCCTGGCGTCACAGCTCACAGTAACCTCAAACTCTTAGACTTAAGTGATTCTCTGGCCTCAGCCTCCCAAGTAGCTGGGACCACAGGCACTGGCTACAATGCCCGGCTATATTTTTTGTTGCAGTAGTCATTGTTGTTTGACTGGTCCGGGTGGTTTCGAACCCACCAGCTTGGGTGTATGTAGCCGGTGACCTACCAAATGAGCTATTGGCACCGCCCAATTTTTATAATTTTTAAAAAAAGGACTAATATTTGTGTTTGAGTGTAGTTCTGTTCAACTTTATCCCGTATACAGATCTATGTCACTACCACCACAATCAAGAATCAGAACTACTCCCTGATGAGACAATGACTAATCGGTTCTCTATCTGCACAGTTTTGTCATTTCAAGAATGTTAAGTAGGCTCGGCACCTGTAGCTCAGTGAGTGGGGCACTGGCCACATACACCAACGCTGGTGGGTTCAAGCCTCGCCCGGGCCTGCTAAACAATGACAATTGCAACCAAAAAATTGCTGGGCATTGTAGCAGGCACCTGTAGTTCCAGTTACTTGGGAGGGTAAGGCAAGAGAATTGCTTAAGCCTAAGAGTTTGAGCTGTGACGCCACAGCACTCTACCGAGTGTAACATAGTGTAAGATTCTGTCTCAAAAAAAAAAAAAAAAAAAGAATGTTACGTAAATGAAATCAATAAGGTATGTGACTTTTGAGGTTGACTGCTTTTCACGCAGTATAAAGCCTTTGAGGTCCATTCTGATCGTTCTGTGTATCAATGCATCAGTCCTTTTTACTGCTGACTAGTAATCCATTGTATAGATATACTATATTTGGTTGCTCAATCATTTACCCACTAAAGGACATTTTGGCTGCTTCCAGTATTTTACTAACATATATGTGTTTCTGTGTATATAAATGTACATATAATACTGCTAATATGTATAATATATATACTAATCACGTACCTGTACCAGTAGTATATAAGAATGCTAGGAATGTTCACGTGCAGGGTTGTTGAGAGAACATTAATTTTTCATTTCTCTGGGATAAATGCCCAGGAGTGTGATTGCTGGGTACTATGATAAGTGCATATTCAGTTTTACAAAAAACTGCCAAACTCTCTTCCGGAGTGGCCATACCATTTTACACTCTCATAACACATTATTTTTTTTAAAACTATGTGTGTTTTTTTTTTTTTTTTTTTTTTAGCAGAATCTATATGTGGTTAGCCTACTGCTTTTTCTAAAACCTCTCACTGATAGAAAAATGAAGTAATTTATTGGTTCAAAAACTATTTCAAACTCAGATATTAATGCAAACATTAATACAAAGATCTGAATCAGGAACTTTGTAACCAAAGCAACAACTCAGAAAAGTAGTTTTTCTTCCTGTTATACATTGGCAAGGTACTTTATTTTCCCTTATAAGTGAGGCATGCTTCCAGACTAAAGACATTTCCATATTTCTTAAAACTGAGCACCTGCTGATGAGAAGTACTCAGGCTACTTACTGCATGTTCCTCGTTAGCAAGTCTTGGCTCTGTCTCAACTCACCCTTCAGAAACCTAAGCGAGTGCCAATGCTGCTAAGTTTTGGCCAACCAAACCAGTGTGGAGGAGATGCAAAACTTTCCAAAAAATGCCTGTGTGTCCAGACCAACTCAAAAGAAGCTTTATGTTAATTGAAGTATTACTTATATGATGAATTTACAAATTAAGTGTAACTTAAGATAATCCACTTTATCTTTTAGCAAAGAAAATATATTTTATATAGCTGCTCCTACTTAACATAGAAAGAAAAGGATGGATAAGCTACTTTAATTCTATCCTGGAAAATCGCAAACTCAATAAATGTTTCTTTATCCGTTTTTTATTTTTTTTTTGGCTGGAGCCAGCTTTGAACCCACCACCTTTGGTATATGGGGCCGGTGACCCACTCCTTTGAACCACAGGCACCGCCCTTCTTTATCCTTCTTAATAGACTACTCTGTCTACACCACAAGGAGTCCCAAACAATCATCTCATTCTTTATAACCTGAATGTGTGTCTGTGTAGGGGGTTATGCTCAACTTTTCATTTTTATGTCTGCTTCTTCTAAGAACTCTTAGAGGGGAGTAAATTAATGGGACTAACATATTAGTTGCCAGGAAACATTCAAATCATAGTATACACAAGTAGTTCTTCTCTTTCACCAAAATAGAAGTTGTTCTTGCTTAAGGACTTCTAGCCTCGAATCTAAAATGGTCATGGAAAAGTAGAGATGGTAAATCTACAGGTGTGAGCTCTGGGGTTGAAAAGCAAGATAGATTTAGGAAGGCAGAGGGAAGAGGGAAGGAATGAGGCCAAAAGTTATCTAAGACTACACTAGAATCTCCATAGTTGACCACCTCCCTACTCCTTAAGTTGACCTAGTTTTCAAAGACCAGACATGTACCACACATATATACAGTATAGTAGGCCTAGTTCCTCATGTCGACCACCTCTATACATTGACCAGTTTGTTGTAGTCTCTTGGGTGGTCAACTTACAAAGTTTCTATTGAATTTGGTCATTTAAAACTATTCTCAAGAAGAAAAAAGTTGGAGGACTTAAACTACTAGCTATCAAGCTTGGTTTAAAGCCACATGGTTACGTGATAACAAAGCTGCCAATGCAGTGTGGGAGGGAAAATATGGACTCTTCAACATATGATATTTTAACTGGATATCCATGGGGGTGGGGGTGGTGGCATCTTTGATTTGATCTAATTATCTTACACAAAAGTACTATCCAGATAGATCAGGGGTCTAAATGTTAAAGGTAAAATAATTAAACTTCAGAATATAGCAGAAGAGATTATTTTCACGACCTTAGGGAAGGCAAAAATGTTTTAAACAAGACACAGAAAACACTGATCATGAAAAAAGACTGATAAATTAGACTGCATTAAAATTTAAAACTTCTTTAGGTTTGGAGCCCACAGCAGAGTGGTTTTGGCGCTGGCCACATACACTTAGGCTGGCAGGTTTGAACCCGGCCTGGGTCAGCTAACAATGACAACTGCAACAAAAAAATAGCCAGGCATTGTGGTGGGTGCCTGTAGTTCCAGCTCCTTGGGAGGTGAAGGCAACAGACTCACTTAAGCCCAAGAGTTTGAGGTTGCTGTGAGGTGTGACACCATAGCACTCTACCGAGGGTGACACAATAAGACTCTCCCTCAAAAAAAAGAAATTTAAAACTTCTGTTCATCAAAAAAAAAAAAAAAAAAAAAATCACCATTGGCTCGGCGCCACAGGTGCCTGTGGATCAAATGGCTAAGGCACCAGTCACATACACCTGAGCAGGAGGGTTCGAATCCTACCAAACAACACAGATGGCTGCAACAAAAAATAGCCGGCGCGCGGCTCGGCGCCTGTGGCTCAACGGGCTAAGGCGCCAGCCACGTACACCTGAGCTGGCAGGTTCGAATCCAGCCCGGGCCCGCCAAACAACAATGACGGCTGCAACCAAAAAATGGCCGGGCGTTGTGGCGGGCGCCTATAGTCCCAGCTACTTGGGAGGTGGAGGCAGGAGACTCGCTTGAGCCCAGGAATTGGAGGTTGCT
>CAUYRH010011226.1:0-22055 GCA_963574655.1 Perodicticus potto | reverse complement strand
AACAGATGTGATTGCTGGTATTACTGAAAATCAGCTTGAAGACGTTTTCCAAGGACTACAGAATCATATCACCCTTTGTATTGGTAATGATGGTATACATGTTGAAAATTAACAAGAACAATAAATGTTTTTTATCCTTTTTACAAAAAAAAGAATTACATGATTGCATGTACATAGCTATGATTTAATAAAAAAAAAATTTTAAATAAAAGGTGATTGGGGCTCGGCACCTGTAGCACAGTGGTTACAACGCCAGCACATGCACCAAGGATGGTGGCTTCCAATTCAGCCCAGGCCAGCTAAATAACAATGACAACTATAACCAAAAAAAATAGCCAGGGACAGCGCCTGTGGCTCAAAGGAGTAGGGCCCTGGCCCCATATGCTGGAGGTGGCAGGTTCAAACCCAACCCCGGCCAAAAACTGAAAAAAAAAAAAATCCTCAAAAAAAAATAGCCAGGTGTTGTGGCAGGCACCTATAGTCCCAGCTACTTGGGAGACTGAGGCAAGAGAATTGCTTAAGCCCAAGAGTTTGAGGTTGCTGTGAGCTGCGACACCAGGGCACTCTACCCAGGGTGATAGAGTGAGACTCTGTCTCAAAAAAAAAAACAAAGGTGATTGTGTGTCTACAAATGTGAGAGATTCTGGTTCTAACACTAAGGACAGTGAAACCATTGCAATCACCTAATTACAATAGAGATGTGTCTTAGGCAAATATGGGATTTGAATCCCTTGCTCCTGAGCCAACAATTTACTTCTCAAAAGCACCAGCTCTTACTCTTCTTAAGCAAAAGGATATTGAACCCCTTGTTCTGGAGCAAACTCAGTCCCTAAATCCCTGTTTACTCCCCAGCTGAGAGAGATTGGCCCCACTGAGCCTAGGAGAGCTGCGTTGTGTACCTGGAGGTCAGTTTAGGAGTGCGGATGCTGCTATGCACTCAGTCCTCAAAGCAGATGGGTGGGGAGATGGGCAGACTGTATACTCTTTTTTTTTTTTTTTTGCAGTTTTTGGCCGGGGCTGGGTTTGAAGCCCGCCACCTCCAGCTTATGGGACTGGGGCCCTACTCCTTTGAGCCATAGGCACTGCCCCAGACTGTATACTCTTCTGAGCCCTCAGGCTGTAACAAGAACCACTGCAGAAAGAACCCCAAAGAAGGACCTGGCAACAGAGAAAGAAGCCCTACCGAAAAGCAGCAGCACCTGACTGTGCCAAGGCCAGTGCTCTGGGGCAGTGTCTTCAAGGAAAGGCTGGCCACAGGCCAGCCCTGGCTGTCAGAGTTTGCTGCCAAGGCCTTGGTCCTTTGAGGGCTCCCTCTACACCATGATCAGATATATCCACCAGGACTGCCCTAGCCCAGATTTGTAAACTGACCTCCGTAGCTGTCTGTAAATCGAAAACAAACTATGAAAGAGTTTGCATGCCTTTTCCAATTATGTTTGATATATGAATTCCTCCCCTATCCTGCCCATTTTGTACCAAAAGACTGTTTTTGCCTGGATTTTCAAGGTAACAATATTCTAGTGACGGTAACTCCTGCTACACTTCACGGACCTAATCAAATACTACTGGTTCTCTCAATGGGGGGACCTCTCCTGATAACAGGGGACTGCGGGAAAGACACACACAGGCTGGCCACAGTTAACAGGCTCCCTGGGGCAGCATTTGGCAGTAGCTCCCACACCACAGGGACTCAACTGAACACGGAGGAAAGTGTGGGGTGTGTTTGGGGGACAGGAGAAAAGAATAAGAATTGTTTTTTCGTTTTTCGTCGAGATTAAGAATGTGGAAATATTTAAGATCCCTGTAGGCAAGAACTGAGGCAGTATGTACATTGTGGCGGCACCGATGATTTATTTGATTTATTCAGCATGGACTAAGTGCCTGGTGCATTCTAGTTCCTGTAAACCAGAGCAGATGAGCTGAGTTCTTGCCTGACCACCACGAAGGCCTTTGAGGTATGCAGACAAGCAAAGTTTTGCTAAAGTTCTTATAGAACACTTGACATGTGCCCCAGTGAGGATCTGGGTGAATGTTCACAGAAGCACTGGTCTTGGAGAGTCAGAGACAGCTTCCCAGGGGAAGTGAGGCATGCAGAATGACCAGCAGGCTAAGAAGAGGCTCATTTTTCTCTTGCATAACAGCCCACAGGGAGCAGGATGGTGTGGGCTGGGAAGATAGTCTCATGCCACAAGGCTATCCAGGGCCCACCTTCCTTCTGTCTTTCTTGCTATCCTCTAGGGCAGTGTTGATCCAAAAAAAAGAGTAAAAAAAAGAATATACTTACTGTGCTTTTAACTTCTTTTGAAAATAATTTTATTAATGATCTTTAAAAATTTTCAAGGCACACTTGAGATCCTCTCTCAGCACACCAGTGTGCCACTGCACACTGGTTGAAAATCATTGTTCAGGCTCAGCACCCGTGGCTCAAGAGGCTAAGGCGCCAGCACATACACCTGAGGTGGTGGGTGTATGCAACAAAAAATAGCCGGGCGTTGTGGCGGGTGCCTGTAATCCCAGCTACTTGGGAGGCAGAGGCAGGAGAATCGCTTGAGCCCAGGAGTTGGAGGTTGCTGTGAGCTGTGATGCCACAGCACTCTACCCAGGGCGACAGCTTGAGGCTGTCTCAAAAAAAAAAAAAAGAAAGAAAATCACTGTTCAAGGGGCAGTGCCTGTGGCTCAGTGGGTAGGGCACCTGGCCCCATATACCAATGGTGGTGGGTTCGAACCTGGTCCTGGCCAAACTGCAACAAAAAATAACTAAGCATTGTGGCGGGCGCCTGGAGTCCCAGCTACTCAGGGGGCTGAGGCAAAAGAATTGCCTAAGCCCAGGAGTTGGAGGTTGCTGTGAGCCGTGACACCACAGCACTCTACCCAGGGCAAAAAAGTGAGACTCTGTCTCTAAAAAAAAAAAATCACTGTTCTAGGGTGTTTTCTTCATTTGTATCACTCCCACATTCTAGGAAAAAAGAGGATGCAGAAGAGAAACATTTCCTCTTATAGAAGTTACATATGGCTCGGCGCCTGTGGCTCAACAGGCTAAGGCGCCAGCCACATACACCTGAGCTGGGGGGTTCGAATCCAGCCCCAGCCCACCAAACAACAATGACGGCTGCAACCAAAACATGGCCGGGCGTTGTGGTGGGCGCCTGTAGTCCCAGCTACTTGGGAGGCAGAGGCAGGAGACTTGCTTGAGCCCAGGAATTGGAGGAGGTTGCTGTGAGCTGTGATGCCATGGGACTCTCTCCAGGGTGACAGCTTGAGGCTCTGTCTCAAAAAAAAAAAGAAGTTACATACATCACTTTTGCTTACATCACACTAGCCAGGATTTAGTCACATGGCAACTCTGGCTGCAGGAGAGGCTGGAAAATATAGTACCTAGCTAAGCAGCGATACATCAAGCTAAAAGGGAAAGGAAGGCCAGGTATCTTGGCTCACGCCTGTAATCCTAGTACTCTGGGAAGCTGAGGCAGGGGTGTCGCTTGAGGTCAGGAGTTTGAAACCAGCCCGGCCAAAAGCAAGACCCCATCTCTATCAAAACTAGAAAAAAAGTAGCCAGGTATGGTGGTGGGCACTTGTAGTCCTAGCTACTCAGGATCCCTGGAGCCCAGAAGTTCAAGGTTGCGGCGAGCTATGATGATGCCACTGCATCCTTGCCAGAGTGACAGAGCAAGACTTAGTCTCAAAATAATAATAATAACAACAACAATAATAATAATAATGCATTAAATAAATAAATAAATAAAAGAAAAGGAAAGGGTACTCATGGGCACTAAGAAATCTCTGTTACAAGAGGGGAAGAATGCTCCACGGAATAGCATAGTCAAGGTCAAGAAACACACAAGAAGGACTTGGGAAGAAGTTCCAAGCGCTATCTCAAGTACCTTATTTACATTATTTCATGTGAACCTCATGATCCTAGAAAGACGGAGTGTTACCACTTTCATTTTATAGAAGAGGACAGTGACGGCCAGAGAGGTTAGAAAATTTGGCTAAGGTCACACAGCTGAAAGGGTGATGCCAAGATATTAATCTAAGCCCACTGGTCCAGAGTTGCTGGTGTCTCTCTGAGGCTACTCTTCTCTCTGTAAAGCTACCTCGAAGGCAGGAGACACGATGGGAAGTCCAGGAGTCCAAGAGCAGAATGGTGCCAAGAGTGGGGCACCTCAGGGAGTGAATGAAGACTAGTAGGTCAGAAGGAGGTCGACAGCGGTCAGCAGGTGAATCTAGGAAGCAGCACCGGATAAAGTCAACCAGTCTGAGTTTAAAAGAATCAAAGTTCAGGCCAAGTGCAGTGGCTCACACCTGTAATCCTAGCACTCTGCAAGGGTCATTTGAGCTCAAGAGTTCAAGACCAGCCTGAGCAAGAGCAAGACCTGGTCTTTAGTTTAAAAAAAAAAAAGGAAAAGAAAAACCAGCTGGGTGTTGTGGCAGGTGCCTGCAGTCCCAGCCACCGGAGAGGCTGAGGTTCACTTGAGCATAGCAGTCTGAGGTTGCAGTGAGCTAGGATGATGCCACAGCACTCTACCCTGGCCAACAGAGGGAGACTCTGTCTCAAAAGAAAAACAAAGTCTCAAAGTTCAGATTCTACTTTGAGATCCAAGTTAATCCTAGTAATCAAATCTTAGATTTGTGAGGAAATGTCAACATGCTCAGATGTGAAGTTGTCACGTCTCCTCTTCCCAAGCCCATTATATTCTCTTGTGTACCTCTCACCCTTGACCTTCAAAGTGACCAGCAGGATGACTTTGAATGGTCATCTATAGACATGTGGTTGGACCTGCCCCCAGAGCAGGAGCCCCCACAGCATGCCTAGGGTCTCTCCTCAATGCCAACTCAAACATGTTCAGTGCTGGGGTCCTTACCACCTCTCCAGCCAGTGACTCCGTCAGACAACCCTAGGTCCCCGGGTGCCCTTCTGAATGGTCCAGCACAGAGAGAAACAGGGAGAGACTTCTGTGAGACATGATCTGGACCACACTTTGGAGTCATAAAGAACTTGTCTCAGGGCAGGCACAGTGGCGCATGCTTGTAATACTAGCACTCTGGGAGGCTGAGGCAGGCAGATGGCCCAGGAGATCAGGGGTAGAGGTTGGGGAAGGCCCTGCTATCCACTTCTGTTCAATCCATCAACCCACAGGTTGGAGAGTTCAGGGAGAGCAGACAGTGTAAGTCCCGAGGAGCCTTCCTTGTCTCTGTGCTTGTCCCAGGGAGGCATGAGCCTGTGACTCCGGGCTGTCTGATTCCTGGCAGCGTTTCTCACCTCCACCAATGTTAGGCATGTTCACTACTCCTTTCATCCACAGCCTTACTGCCACAGCCTTGAAGAAAAATCCTCTAAAATTTGCAAGACATTCGGCCTATGAATAATTCAGCATGGCTCCCGACCCAGGGGAAGTATTCTGTTTCTGATGCTTCTTAACCTGGAGAAATGGTAGCTAGCACACTGCCGGGATGGGTCTACTTAGACTCCAGTGAATGGGTGGGAAAGGAAGGGAAGGAAACAAAAAAGGAAAGAAGACAGGGAAGGAGGGAGGGAGAGAAGGGGAAGGGAAAATATAGAATGAATTTCACCCTTCAAGAAGTCTTAGAAGCTCCCAAGGACTTTAGCTCATGCTGGGTAACAGGCTCTGGGGAGAGAGCTGTGGCCAGGTTGTGGGAGCGGCCTTGGTGACAAGCCACCGTGCCTCCCAGGGTAGCCACAGGAATATGACGACAGCACAGAGCTCATCCACAGACCCATGGACTGAAGTAGGCACCCAGTGTCCTAGCTCCTTTGGGAGCACCCAAGGCTCCAGAACCATCCCCCATTTGGGCCCCACATTGTTTCAAGACCAGAAGAGGTAGAAAGAAAAATGTATGGACTTGGGTCTAAAGTTCCAGTCCCAGCTCCACTGATCATGAGCGTGGGACTGTGGGAAGGTCACTAGTAAATGGGGTGAATGAGGTGAGAGCAGGATAACAGGACCTGGCCAGAGACCCCCATATCCTCCAACCCTGCTCCATCACATGGCAGGCAAATGCATAGTGCTTATTACTGAAGCTTGTTTGC
The DNA here is from genome assembly GCA_963574655.1 of Perodicticus potto. Lineage (NCBI taxonomy): Eukaryota > Metazoa > Chordata > Mammalia > Primates > Lorisidae > Perodicticus > Perodicticus potto. The sequence goes on along the minus strand of CAUYRH010011226.1, from coordinate 16,006 downwards.
CTGGGTGAACCAGGCTGCCCCATGTAAGGGACTCTTCAATTAGGAGGCTGGGCTCTCCTAAATAGCCAATTTTTCTTCTCTTCTGAAACCTAAATCTACTTAACATACCTAAAAGTAAAGAAAAGGTAGGCTCAAGGGAAATTACATCAAGGAAAAAGTGAGCAAGAATTTCTGTCCAAGATCCACACAGAACAAACAGGTCGGATCCACCCAGCTCACACTCACTCGGGGAGGGAAGACCCATGACCTGGCAGAAGAGCTCAGGGAGGCACCCTCCCCATCGTGCAGGCCTGAAGTGCCACCTCTGTCCCCAGTTACTTGAGCAGCACCTTCCTGGCATCATTCTGCTCTTCAGGAAGAAGGCTAGGCAGTGGGATTTCAAGGTTTTCTTGAGGTCAGCACTCACTGACCCCTGTTTTCTCATCTTTAAAATGAGAATTGTAAAAGCACCAGCCCTCTTATCTCAGGGTAGCTAGAGGAAGCTGGGGCCATGGAGGTAAAGTGTGCACCAAGTTCAAGGAGCCTCGCAGCAGTGTATCCTGGAGGGTATGTACCAGCCCCTGGAGGTAACACATTCTGAACAAAACACAGTCCCTGCCCTACATGATGGCACACACCTATCATCTCAGATACTAGGGAGGCTGAGTAGGAGGATCGCTTGAGCCCAGGGGATTCAAGTCCAGCCTGGACCTCATCATAGCAAGACTCAACCTCAAACAAAAAAAGAATAAGAAAAAGAAAGAAATTCAGTCCTTGCCTGCAAGCTGCTTAAAGACTAGTTGACAACTGAACAAATACCTCCTGATGCCTTGAGGGAACAATGTAAGATGATGGAAAATCTGGTCTCAGCTCAAACCTGCAGATGGCATGTGCAATAAAAAGAGAGCTCCGTGGCCTCCTGGCATCTTCTGTACTTGTGGAGACACCAGGGCTCCCAACCTGGTCCTTGACTCTGTAGTTCCAAAAACCCTTTCAGAAACTAATCTGCCCTGGAAAAGTGGTCCGAGCCATCCTCCCCTCCCCAAGCCTAGCATGTCAATGAATTCTCCACAGTAGGAGAGCATCCTTTCATTTGCACGGAGCACACGTCTTTCTGGGATGGCATAAATCCATTCAAGGGACATAGTTAGAGACCAAGTGCTTTCCTTGTAAAAAAGAAAAAAAAAAAAAAAAAAAGAACGAAGCCAGAGAGTGCTGGTCAACCTCCTGGCTGCTCCCACCCAAGTACATGGTGAGCACCCCCATACTCTCTCACCCTGGATCTCTTTCTCTCTGGGTACGTTGGTGGCCCTGATTCCTCATCTGTACTACAGATCTCCTGAATGCACTTTGCCTCCCCTTTTTCTGTTTTGCATGAATGATTTTGCCAAGAAAACATCCCACAGGGTAGGTGGCAGCCTACCTGGTGTTGTCCACACTTTGGACACTGGCTTCCTCAAAAAGACTTACAGTGAGCCAGACTTTCCAGCGCCTCCGGCCCCAGCATCCAGCCCCAGGGGCAGCTTTCCTTCTGTGACTGGCCAGACTGATGTCACTGTGGCAGGGACCAACTCCATTACTCAGGGGAGAATCCAGCGGTGAGAACCCTCACCACCCAAAGTCAGGGAACTCACCAGCACACAGTCTCCCAGGGACCATGCACAAAGATGCCACCAAACTGAGTGGCGCCTGTAAGCTCCGTGAGTAGGGCTACAGCCCCATATACTGAGGGTGGCTGGTTCAAACCTAGCTCTGGCCAAACTGCAATAAAAAAATATATATCTGGGCGTTGTGGTGGACGCCTGTAGTCCCAGCTACTCGGGAGGCCGAGGCAAGAGAATTGGCTAAGCTCAAGAGCTGGAGGTTGCTGTGAGCTGTGACGCCATGGCACTCTACCAAGGAGACAAAGTGAGACACTGTCTCTAAAAAAAAAAAAAAGTGCCACCATGCTTCCCCTACCTGTGGTCTGAATATCAGGAACACTGGATAGTAATAATTATAACCATAATTATTATTTCAATTCGGTTAGAATATTGGAGGTATTTTCGCAGTCTGCAGGACCACACGCTGACACCCGTCCCTCCCAGAACATTCCTTTCTACTGCCATTTTGTCGGGAACCTTCGCATAGAGGGGACCTCTTCCGGCGGACCCTCCTGCTTGCGCTTCAGACCTGGGCGTTAGGCGCGGGGCTCTGGGCCACCGCAGCCAGCCCGTCTGTGGGCCGAGGGAGCTGGGGAGAGGCACTTTCTGAAGAAATGATTCCCACACAGTTCAAGAGCTAAAGAGCGAGATTTGTTCCAATTCTGAGGCTGGATCTGGGGTGAAGGGTGACACCTCACTGAACATAAGGAGACCTAGCAGCTGTAGAAGGGAAGATAACCTTGGGACACGGCGGGACCCGAGCGGGGAGAGAGTGTGTTGGAGTGGCGTCCCCTGGCGGGGCCGCGCGGTGCGGTGCGGGAGAGACCCGGGGAGGTTTCTTTTTAATCACCCTGCGGCCACCAAGGCTTGGTAAGTGCGGGAGCGAGAAGATTGGAGCTGAGCGTCGCGGACCTCAGCAGGCGCCTCCCTTGTGTGTGGGGTGCGGGCAGCCAGGATCCAGGGCTGGCCAAAAGATAAAGCCCTGAGGCTCAAACCACCTAGGGAAGGAGGTTGGGGAAGGCTGCCCAGCAAGGGACCCTGGAGGTGGGGGGAGCCTCAGGCAGGGTCCCTCCTCAGTACATCAGAACAGAGTGGCGGGGAGGAAAACCTCCAATGCGTTTGTCCTTGCCCTTGCGAGCTGGAAGTCAGACAATGGTCCAAGTCAGACCTTTTAACTCTCTCAGATTTGTATGGTAACTTTTGATGACCACGGATTTGAAAACACTGAGAACCCCTGCACTGCAGCATAATAATCTTAGAGCATAAGCTGGGAAAGGGGACCTTGTAAGGAGGTCAACAATGGTGTGATGGGAAACTTGTATCCGGGAACCCTCTGCTTGTCTACCTTTTGTCTCCCCTTGGGCACCCTGGTTTTGGGCCCATCAGCCTCAGTCTCTATGGTGGCCAGTCTCTTTGTTGAGGAGCCCCAGAGTTAGACCTTTGGCATTCTTTCACTCCCTTGATGAGCTCATCTAGTTGTAAAGACTTTCAATATGCAGTGACTCCCAAATGTGTATCTCCATCCCAGACCTCTCTCCAGACACCAGATTTATATACTTTCCTTTCTTTCTTTCTTTCTTTTTTTTTTTTTTTTGAGACAAAGTCTCGCTATGTCGTCCCTAGGTAGAGTGCTATGGCATCACAGCTCATGGCCACCTCAAACTCTTGGGCTTAAGCCATTCTTTTGCCTCAGCCTCCCAAGTAACTGGGACTACAGGTGCCCATCACAAGACCCAGCTATTTTTTTCTTGTAGTTGTCATTATTGTTTTAAGAGATCCAGGCCAGTTTGGAACCCACCAGCCCCAGTGTACGTGGCCGGCACTATAACCACTGAGCTACGGGCATTGAGCTAAGGCTTATACTCTTATATCCAGTTACCTACCTGTCCTGTCCATGTGGGGTTCTAGCAAACATCTCAAACTCAACATATCCAAAACTGAAACACCTGATCCTTTCCCCTAAATCTGTACCTGCAGCTACATTAATCTCTACCAATGGCAACTCCATTCTTCCACTGTCCAAGCTATAATATGGGAATCATTTTTTACTCCTCTTCTTCTCACTTTCTGTGTTCAATTTGGTAGGAAATCTGTGGGCTTTACTTCTAGATATATACAAAAATCTGACCATATCTCACTGCTGCCATTCTTATCACCCTGGTCCAAGCCACCACCACTCCTTATCTTTATTTCTGCAGAAATGTCTCAACAAGTCTTTCTGTTTCTACCCTTGTCTCTATCCAGTCCTAGGTGGTCATTTACATTAGGCCAATCATGTGGTCCCTCTGCAGGCCCTGCATGATTTGGTCCTGTCATATCCGTCTCTATCTTTACCTCCCACTGTTGTCCCCCTGCTCAGCACACTGGCCTCCTTGCTGTCACTCCAACATGCTTGGGCACTTTCCTGCCCTGGGGTCTTTTTGTAGCTGTTCAGTTACCTGGAATCCCTCCCCCACCCCAATATTCTAATTCTCACCTCCTTCAATTTTATGCTCAGATCTCACCTTCTCAGTGAGACTTGTTATGGACTAAATTGTGCCTCCCTGCACCCCCAAAATCCTTATGTTGAAGTTTTAAACCACTGTGATGGTGTTTGGAGATACAGCCTATAAGGAGATAATTAGAGTCAAGTTAGGTCCTACAGTGGGACCTTATTCCCACCAGAGCTGTCTCTTTCCACTGAGCAAACACAAAGAAGAGGTGGTATGAGTGCACAGAGATGGCAGCCACCTAAGAGCAGAAGAGAGATCAGAATGAAACCTGCCTTGCCAGCACCTTTCACACCACCCAGGCTGTCAGTCTGTGGCATTGTGTTACAGCAGCCCAGGCAGACTAAGAAAAGGCTGACCCTGCTGCTCCAAGTACCAATGCCACCATCCCACCTGCCCTTTCTGGAGCTCACTCCCTTTCTTCCTCTACTTTTCTATTTACAATGGCCTGTGGAGCTGTTTAATAGATTAATTACTTCTTTCATATGTATAAATGGCAGGCAATTGTCTGCCTCCTCTGCTAGCTCCATGAATGCAGAGATTTCTGTCTGCCTTGTTCACTAATGTGTCCAAGTGCCCAGGACAGAGCCTGGTACATAGCGGGCACTGATTAAATCTTTGTCCAATAAAGGTATGAATCATCTTTCTTGAAGCTGCAAAAGGAACCACAGAGAGGGGTTTCAAATTAGCTTGCGGGTGCTCTCCTCTGAAGGGGAAGCAGCCCAACCAGTCAGGGGAGGACAGGAGGGCTGAGCAGGCCTAGTGGGGGCCTCAGGCCCCCAAGGGAGAGAATGTGGCCTGGGAGGCTTAGGACAAGGGTGCTTGTGTGGTCCTTTTCTCATATGAGAGTCACACCAAGGTGACTAGAGGAGTCACACTTTTTTTTTAAAGAAAGAGTTGGCTTTCTCCAATGGTGGACAAAAGACATTGTAGGCACACAGTGTACACAAAGGCACAGAGGCATGGCACCACCAGGAATACAGACGTGCAAGGAGTATGAGTGGAGGGGAGGGACAGCAAAGCGGAGGTCCAGAGAAGGCGAGATGATGAGGATGAGGACTATTTAGCTCATATACTTGAACTTGAATCTGTCAAGTGGAATCTGGAGCCACTGAAGCTCTTAAGCAGGGAGGCAAGCTGGTGGGATGCACTCCTTCAAAAGATCAGTTGGACAGCAGCTGACGTAGCTGTGGAGAGAGGGGCTTCGCCAGTCCTTACAGCACTGTGCTTTTCCCCTACACACTCAGTGAGAAGTGTTAAGCACAGGGCACACATCTTTGTTAACCCACAACAGCCAGGCACAGGCCCAACCCTTCCCAAAAACCCGAGTGCAGTGGGTGGGAGCCCAGATCCTCACTACAGTGTGTACCTCTGCCCATTGCCTGCTCAGAGTGAGGACCCAAATAGCTGGGCTTTTCTGTCTTGGCTCTTAAGAAGAAAGGGACTCAAGATGGGCAAATATCATTCCAACACTCCAGCCTCAGTTTTTTCTTCAAGACTTTCCTATCAGCTGTTGTCATGACAACCACTGTGCTCCAACCTCAGGAAGCAGCTGCTGGAGCAGGAAAGGATATGGTCCCACTGCTGCCACCGCTGCTCCACATGACTCACCCTCAGATGCAATAGTCCATCCCAGCAGGTGGCAGATCTCACACACACACACACACACACACACACACACACACACACTCACCTCTGTGTCTGTTCTCTGCACAAGTCCTTCCCACCCCCACCCCCCCCCCATCCTGGTGGATTGCCTGGGCAATTATAGAAACCCACTCTCTCCATCCACAGCAGTGATTCAGCCAAGTGACACTGAGCTGCAGGGCCAATTCGTTCACTGGGATGAATACAGGAAACCTCAAGAAAGAAGCTCACTCTTCTCTCTGTATGTGCCAGGCTGGTGGCCATGTTCTCACCCCAATATTTGCAATATTTACAAGTTCATTACACAAAGAAGCACAGGCAACCAGAGATAGCCACCTTCCTGCAGCTTCGAGTGCCCAGTTCCAGGCCCTGAGGCCCTGGTTCCTGTGGCTAATACTTTGTCCTTCTCAGCTTGGATGCCTGTGTGTGCTGTCATCACAACCAGAAGTGTCCTCTTTCCAGCCGGATTCTTCCTGGTTAGCTCCCACCCACCCCAGTGACCCCATCTGAATAAATCACTTCCCCTGTCTGTGCCTTAATTCTCATAAAACAAGAGGCTGCACATCATTTCCAACCTCTTTTCACTCTAGGAACTGTTGGGGAACAAGAGGAGACAGCAAAAGGCTTTGTTGTAGGCCAACAGCCCCCCAAAAGACCCAAGTCTGTCTCAGCCTGTCTCAGCTTTGGTCCCCAGTGTGCCCCACCTTGAGTTAATTCTGAGAACAAGTTTCTGACAAGGAAGGTCTCCGAGTTCCCTTAACTCCCTAGCCACAGTTAAAACAATGGTAAAACTTACTCAAGAAGAGTTTCCCAGGTTATTAAGTTTCCCAAGCTACTGAGCTTTCCAAGCTATCCTTGTGCCAACTGAGCCACCACAAAGTAACCCCTTGAACCCCACCCCCCAGCTAACCCTGACGTTTTACTTCTGTTTTCGCTTGACTTGCCACATAGCAATGAAAAAGGGTATAAAAGGCTGCCTGCTTTTCTCTTCAGGGCCGTTTGCCCTTTGGGGCAGCAACCTGCCTGTGCAGGTGTAATAAATCACCATCTAATTTGAGCCTGAAGTGGGGTCCGAGTTTTTTCTTATGGGTGGCAACAGGTACAACAGCTTAATGTCAGAAATATGTCACAGGATTCGGGTAATAACAACAGTGGTTTGTGTTGAGGAGAGGTGGAGATGCAGAGAGGAACCAACCACAAAGCTGGCCCCAAGACAGGGGACAGAGCAGTAGGCTGCAGAACCATGCCTGGCATGGGGCTCTTCCTGGCACTCCCAGCCTCGGCCAGGCTGCTGCCATGGGAGAGAGCAGCCACAGTCCTCAGCTCAGCTCCCTTTCCTGAGGAATTCCTCAGCTCTGACTGACAGCTTTATGCTGAATGCCAAACAAACCAGCACACTGTACACCGGCGTGTGCATGAGCATGTGAGCACATATGTGCTTGAGTGTGGATGTGAGTGCACACCCAAAGGGCTTTGGAAGGAGGGAGAAGGGCTCTCAAACAAGGGGCTTTAAAATTTCAGATCAGACGTGGTGAGCATAAGCATGACCACCATCACTCTCTCACAGCATGTTCATGGGGCCCTCCTAATCACCAGTGTAACATACTGTGTGTCTAAAGCTTGATAGTTCCCCAAGATCTCCCTACAGCAGCTCTGAATCCTATCAACAACCTGCAGGGGAGTAAGGGCAAGTAGTACAGCCACATTTACATTTGAGGAATGTGTATTTACAGCCAAAGCCTCCAGTGTTCAGAAATGTTAACACAGGCTGGGCACAGTGGCTCACACCTTTAATCCCTGTGCTTTGAAACACAGAGGCAAGGAGGATCACTTGAAGCTAAGAGTTTGACACCAGCCTAGGCAACACAGTGAGACCCTGCCTCTGCAAGAAAAAAAAAAGTTAGCTGGGCATGGTGGTACACACCTGTAGTTAGCCTCAGTTTCTCAGGAGGGTGAGGTATAAGGGTTGCTTGAGACCAGGAGTTCCAGCTATGGTGTGAGCTGTGACCATGCTATTGCACTCCAGCCTGGGCAACCAAGTGAGACCCTGTTTTAAGAGAGAGAAAGAGAGATGTTAATCCAGCTTGTAACTGGGGATAGCTGATCTCACACACAGGGCTTCCAATTGCCTCTGCACTCTTGTTCTGTTCTCTAACTTGAATCCTGGAGCCTTGAATTCAGACTCACTAGCACATGCTGTACTGAGCAAGCAATCCAGTCACCTCAAGAATCTCTGAGCAGAAGGGGTGGAATCAGCTATGCAACGTGATGGAGCTTTCTGGGCACTCCTGAAACATATCTTCTGCCCAAAAATATCTTGAGTAGAAATTCACATTTTAGGATGAACACATGTTCCATTAATCCCCTTAGCCCCATGAATATCCAAGTTTGTTAAACCCCTAGGGCTAATATTCTGAGTCATGAACATCCTCCTATTTGATGGTGAGTCTGGTATTCAGAACAGCATTCCAAAAGAGACAGTGACAGGGCAGGCAGGTTGGAGGTTTTCTTTTCTTTGGGGAGGCTCAAGGCTCTCTTCTCCACCTCCACAGTGCTGCTTATGTTGTGCAGCACAGACCACTGAATGCTCACCAGCACCATATCCATCAGCATCCCTTCTTCCCTGGACTCTCAGCCAGACTACATTTCCCAAACTCCTCTGCAGACAGATGCACATGGCCAAGTTTCAGCCAACTAAATGAAAACAAAGATGTTTTGGGTCATTTCCAGATGCAATGGGGAAAACTTTAAAAAATTTTTATTTTCTTTTGCTTTGAGACAGACTTTTTCTCTTTTGCCAGTGCTAGAGTGCCATGGAGACAACAACTCCAGGACAACCTTGAAAGCCTCAGGCTAATGATGGAGAGGTAGCTGTCATATAGTTCCCTAAATGACATTAAAGGACTCTTTGCAAACAACCTGCACAAAAAACCAGGGCTTTTTTCATAATTCCCTGCTGTATCCCCAGCACCAGAACAATGCTTGGCACTTAGGACACATCATGCAACTTAAGACACCGCCAAATATAAGGCATACTATTATTTTATGTACCACTAAAAAATAAAAATGTTGCCAATTAAAATATGACACTCCATTTTCACTGAGAATTTTCGTTTTATGCTTATTGGAAAGAGCTTTTATAGATTCAGTTAGTCATGGATTTTTATTATAAATCACTTTTGTGCATAATAAAACAGGAATGAAGTTGGCTAAGGTATTTCTAGAACTTATTCCAAATCTGACTCAGAGTTGACAATGACCATCTTTTTTCACACACTGTCATTCTCTGTGGTGTCAAGAATGTTGGTGATAAAGCATTTCTCACAAGAATACATAAAATAACTAAGTGTCATATGTGCTGGGCTATTAAGCTAGCTTTACAATTTTGTAAATTTAGCTTACTTTTGATTCTTATATTACAAAAGCTGCCAGAAATGGCTGATTCACCACCTCCTCCACCATCACTTGATTCTTATGGGTTAAGGACATATTCTGTGATTGTCTTAGGATTTTTTGCAAGCTATTGACATTCATTCTGCAAGTTTTGATACTGGAACTTTTGATGTTTTGGGGAAATAATATCTCATCAAGACTTCCCTGTGGCAAACAGAAAATGCAAGATGCCATAAATTTTAGAAACATCCCAATTGTTAAGATTTTAAGTTACAGGGGTGGAAGTGGGGTGGGAAGTGTCACAGAATTTTAAAAAATATGGTTGTAGGTTCGTAATATTTATTAAACAAATGAATTGAGTTCCCAGTCTATGATTGAAAAACTATTTTCTTAAATTTTTTTTAAGTTTCAGAACATTACATGGATATACATGATTTGGTTACATTTTAAGTCAAGATTGTAAGCATGCCCTTCAGTGCACACCAAGACAGTGTGCATTGTACCAGTTAGGTGTGAATTTACCCAACTCTCCTCCCCCTCCCACCTTACTTGATTTCCATTGAGTTTTACTTCCATATGTAAACGGAAGGTTGACCAACTAGTTCCAACTAGTTCCATGTGGTGTTTGTTTTTCCACTCTTCAATACTTCACTTAGAAGATTGGTCTCCAGAGGAATGGAAGCCATACTGGAGAATATTATAAATGAAAATTTCCCAAATATCACCAAAGATGCTGACACACTCCTTTCAGAGGGATATTGGACCCCAGGTCACCTCAACTCTAATAGAACTTCTCCAAGACACATTGTGATGAACCTGTCCTAAGTCAAGACAAAAGAAAAGATTCTGCAAACTGCCTGGAGTAAGTGCCAATAGATCTACAGGGGTAAACCCATCATGGTGACTGCAGACTTCTCTAATGAAACTTTTCAAACAAGAAGACAATGGTCATCTACCTTTAATCTACTTAAACAGAACAATTTCCAGCCCAGAATTCTATATCCTGCTAAGCTAAGTTTTTAAATTGATGGAGAAGTCAAATCACTTACTGATATGCAAACATTGAGGAAACTTGCCACAACAAGACCAGCTCTACAGGAAATTCTTCAACCTGTTCTACACACTTACCATCACAATGGACCACCAGCAAAGTAAGCACCCAGATATTAAAGGATAGAACCTAGCTTCCACAATGATACAAAAGATAAAACTAAGCCATGGACTTTTACAAAATAAGATGAATAGAACACTACCGTACTTTTTGATTATCTCAATAAATGTTAAAGACTTGAATTCCCCACTGAAGAGGCATAGATTGGCTGATTGGATTAAAAACACAACCCATCCATTTGCTGTCTGCAGGAAACACACCCAGCTTCAAAAGACAAATTTAAACTCAGAGTTAAGGGTTGGAAGACAATTTTTCAGGCAAATGGAATTCAGAAGAAAAGAGGGGTTGCAATCTTATTTTCAGATACATGTGGATTTAAAGCAACTAATGTCAAGAAAGACAAATATGGACACTTCATATTGGTCAAGGGAAAAATACAACAAGAAGATATTTCAATTCTAAATATTTATGCACCCAACTTAAATGATCCCAGATTTTTGAAACAGACCTTACTCAGTCTGAGCAATATGGTATCCTATAACTCCATAATAACAGGGGATATTAACACTCCTCTTACAGAGTTGGACCAGATCCTCTAAACAGAAATTAAACACAGATATAAAGGACTTAAATGAGACCCTAGAACAACTGTGCTTGATAGAAGTATATAAAACACTCCATCCCAAAGAAAAAGAATATATATTCTTCTCGTCGGCCCATGGAACATTCTCCAAAATTGATCATATCTTAGGACACAAAACAAACCTCAACAGAATCAAATGAATTGAAATTTTACCTTGTGTCTTCTCATACCACAAGGCACTAAAGGTGGAACTTAACTCTAACAAAAATTTTCAACCCCAGACAAAGGCATGAATATTACACAACCTTATGCTGAAGGACAGTGGAGTGCAGGAAGAAATAAAAGATGAAATTAATAACCTCCTTGAGCATAACAACAATGAAGACACAAGCTACCAAAACCTGTGGGATACATCAAAAGTAGTTCTGAGAGGAAAAATTATCACTTTAGATGCTTACATCTGAAAAACAGAAAGAGAGCACATCAAAAAACTCATAAGCTATCTTCTGGAATTGGAAAAAGAAGAACATTCTAAGCCTAAGCCCAGAAGAAGAAAAGAAATATCCAAAATTAAATCAGAGATTAATGAAATTGAAAACAAAAGAATCATTCAGAAAATTATTGAAACAAGGAGTTGGATTTTTTAAAAAATAAACAAAATAGATAAACCTTTGGCCAGACTAACCAGAAATAGAAAAGTAAAATCTCTAATAATGTCAATCAGAAATGGCAAAGGGGAAATAACAACTGATGCCACAGAGACACAAGAGATTATCTCTGAATAGTACCAGAAACTCTATGCCCAGAAATTTGAAAATATGAAGGATCAATATTTAGAATCATACCTTCTCCCTAGCCTTATCCAGGAAGAAATACATCTTCTGAACAGACCAATTTCAAGCATTGAGATCAAAGAAACAATAAAAATTCTCCCAAGAAAAAAATGCCCTGATCTGGATGGTTTCATACCCAAATTCTGTCAAACCTTCAAGAAGAGCTTATTCCCATACTGCAGAAATTATTCCAAAAAATTGAGGAGAAAGGAATCTTCCCCAACACATTCTATGAAGCAAACATCACCCTGATACCCAAACCAGGAAAAGACCCAACTAAAAAGGAGAACTTCAGACAAATTTCACTAATGAATATACATGCAAGAATTCTCAACAAAATTCAAGCCAATAGATTACAGCTTATCATCAAAAAAGAAGTCATACATCATGATCAAGTAGTTTTCAACCCAGGGATGCAAGGCTGGACATATGCAAGTCCAAAAACTTTATTCACCATATTAATAGAAGCAAAAACAAAGACTATATGATCCTCTCAATAGATGCAGAAAAAATCATTTAGTAAAATCCAGCATCCTTTTCTACATAGAACACTGAAGAGTATAGGCATATGTGACACATTTCTTAAAGTGATCGAAGCTATCTATGACAAACCCACAGCTAATATTTTACTGAATGGAGTAAAACTGAAAGCTTTTCCACTTAGAACTCGAACCAGACGAGGTTGTCCTCTGTTGCCATTACTGTTCAACATAGTGCTGGGAGTTCTAGTCAATATGATCAGGCAAGAGAAGGAAATAAAGGGCATCCAAATGGGAGCATAGGAGGTCAAACTCTCCCACTTTGCTGACAATAAGATCTTATACTTATAGAACCCCAAAGACTCAACCACAAGGCTCCTGGAAGTCATCAAAAAAATACAGCAATGTCTCAGGATATAAAAAATCAATGTCGTTAAGTCAGTGTCCTTTGTATATGCCAATAACTGCCAAGAAAAGAGGCTAATTAATGACACAACTCCCTTCACAATAGCTTCAAAGAAAATTAAATACCTAGGTATATACCTAACAAAAGAGGTGAAGGACCTCCACAGAGAAAATTATGAAACCCTTAGAAAGGAAATAGCAAAGGATATTAACAAATGGAAGAACATACCATGCTCATGGCTGGGAAGAATCAACATTGTTAAAATGTCTATGCTTCCTAAAGTAATCTACCAATTCAATCCTATCTCCATTAAAATGCCAACATCATAGTTTCAAGACTTGTAAAAAATGATTCTTTGTTTTGTATAGAACCAGAAAAAATCCTGTATAGCTAAGGCATTTCTTAGTAACAAAAACAAAGCTTGGAGCATCAGCATACCAGATTTTAGGCTGTACTACAAAGCCATAGTGGTCAAGACAGCATGGTACTAGCACAAAAATAGAGACATAGACATTTGGAATTGAGTAGAAAACCAGGAAATGGGCTCAGCATCTGTACCACAGTGGCGAGGGCACCAGCCACATACACTGGAACTGGACCGTTTGAATCCAGGCCAGGCCTGCCAAACAATAATGACAACTAAAACCAGAAAAAAAAAATAGCTGGGCAGGTGCCTGTAGTCCCAGCTACTTGGGAGTCTGAGGCAAGAGAATCTCTTATATCCAAGAGTTTGAGGTTGCTGTGAGCTGTGATGACATAGCACTCTACCCAGGGAGATAGTTTGAGACGCCTTCTCAAACAAGCAAACAGGAAACCCAGGAAATGAAACTAACATCTTATAGCCACCTAATCTTTGATAAACCAAACAAGAACATACAGTGGGGGAAAGACTCCCTATTCAATAAATGGTGCTGGGAGAACTGGATAGCCACATGTAAAAAACTGAAACTGGACCTGTACCTTTCTTCACTCACAAAAATTGATTCAAGATGGATAAAGGACTTAAATTTAAGTCATTAAACGATAAAAATCCTCAAAGAAAGAATAGGAAAAACACTGGAAGAAATCGGCCTGGGGAAAGACTTTATGGAGAAGACTTCCATCGCAATTGCAGCAACAACAAAAATATACAAATGGGACTTAATTAAAATGAAAAGCTTTTGTATAGCTAAGGAGACAACAACCAAATCAACTAGACAACGGAAAAGATATTTGCGCATTTTGAATCTGACAAAAGTTTAATAACCAGGATCTATACAAAACTTCAATTAATCTACAAGAAAAAACACAACAATCCCATATATCAATGGGCAAGAAAGAAGAATGAAACCTTCTCTAAAGAAGACAGATGAATGGCTAGCAAACATATGAAAAAATGCTCATTGTCCCTAATTATTAGAGACATGCAAATCAAAACCACCCTGAGATACCATCTAACCCAGCGAGAATGGCCTACATCAAAAAATGTCCTCTTATGCAATGGGTATGACCATTACATCCACTGCTTAGCTCCCACTTGTACATGAGAATGCATGGTGTTTGTGTTTTTGTTCCTGGGTTACTTAGAATAATAGCCTCCAGCTCCATCCACATTGCTGAAAAAGATGCTCCCCCCCACACACACATTTTTGTTGGATGCATGATTTGCAATATCTTCTGCCATTCTGGAGGTTATCTGTGTACTCTGTCATTTATTTCTCTTGTGTGCAGGTGAGTTTTAGTTTAAGTCTTATTTATTTTTGCTTTTGCTATATTTGCTTTTGGGGTCTGAGTCATAAATTCTTTACCTAAGCCAATGTCACAAATAGCTTTTTCTTCTTATCCTTCTATTGATTGATTGATTGTTTGATTTTTGATACAGAATCTCACTCCTGTCTAAGCCTCCCAAGTAGCTGAGACTACAGACACCCATCATGAACCCTGGCCAATTTTTCTAATTTTAGTAGAGATGGTGGGTCTTGATGTTGCTCAGGCTGGTCTTGAACTCCTGAGCTCAAGTGATCCACCCATCTTGGCCTCCCAGAGTGCCAGGATTACAGGTGTGAGTTGCTGTGACTGCCCAGTTTTCTTATCATATTTTAAGGTTTCAGGTCTTACATTAGAGTCTTTAATCCATCTGGAGTTAATTTTTTTTTATATGATTAGAGATATGGATCCAGTTTCATTCTTCTGCATGAGGCCATCCTGTTTTCCCAGCACCATTTAGCGACAAGGGCATACTCTCCCCAGTGTATTCTTCTGTCTGCTTTGTCAAGGGTCAGTTGGTTGTAGGTGTCTGACTTTCCTCCTGGGCTCTCTGTTCTGTCGCACTGGTTCATGTGTCTACTGGTATTCTGGTACCATACTTAGTGACTAAGGGACCCTGGAGACTCAGAATGGGGATGTGGGAGGAGGGCCCAAGATGAAAAATTACCAATCAGGTACAAGGCACACTACTCAGGTGACGGATGCACTAAAAGCCTAGACTTCCTCATTATTCAATTCAACCATGTCAGGAAAAAACCCTTGCACCACAAAATCTATTAAAGTTTTTTTTAAAGAAAGGAAGGAATAGATAGAAAGGCTAAATATATATATTGATGTAAAGACAGAGAGAGAGAAAATGGGCACTGTTTGTCCTTTCTCCATTATGTTTTTTGCGTTTATTGAATTTTTGAAGATATATATATATATATAGAATTTTTATATATATACATATTTATATATATATTGAACTTATGAAGATATATATATGTGTATATATATATATATATATATATATATATATATAGAGAGAGAGAGAGAGAGAGAGAGAGAGAGAGAGAGAGAGGCAGAGAGGGTGCCTTTCCTTAGGAAAAGAAAAATGACTGTATTAAATATGAAATAATCAAGTAATGTTTATCTTTGCACAGGCTGCTCCCTGCCTTACCTGTGTTTTACCTGCCTTGTCTCTGTAATAAGACCGAATACTTATTAAGGGCAAGGTCTGGATCTGATGTTTGTGTCCTCTAGCAGCACTTAGTAAGGGTATGCATGTGTCACCTCACCAGCATTCCCCAGCACCTGAGAGTTTGCAAGTAGCATTTCCAGGTGACTCAGGCAATCCCAGACACTCCGGCCATATCACACAGAGATCTGCTCCTGTATTACTCAAGGATGACGTTCATTCTCAGGATGTTCCAAAGGGCTTAGTTATGGAAGGAGAGGCCAGGGCATAGATTCCTTGGCTCAAAGAGGTAGAGTACTCAGAAGCTAAGCTCTCGGATTCCTAGAATGGTGGGGCTGAGATGCCACTGGGCCAGGACTCTGCCTCCAGGCAAGATAGCACCTGAACATCATTTAGTGCGGCCTGGGAGTAGGGATGGATCAGCAGCCTGGTTGGAACACCAGCAGGACTCATTTCTACGCTTTGGCTATCACATTCAAATTGGTTTGGTACCATTTCAATAGAAGAAATGCTGACT
>CAUYRH010011223.1:0-21700 GCA_963574655.1 Perodicticus potto | reverse complement strand
TATAAATTGGTTTCATAGTAGGGCTGACTACATTGGATATTTTTTCTTCCATTTGTGAGATCCTTTGCTAAGAAGAATATGTTCCAGCTCCATCTATGTAAACATGAAAGAGGTAAGGTCTCCATCTTTCTTTAAGGGTGCATAATATTCCATGGTGTACATATACCACAATTTATTAATCCATTCATGGGTCGATGGGCACTTGGGCTTCTTCCATGACTTAGCAATTATTAATTGGGCTGCAATAAACATTCTGGTACAAATATATTTGTTATAAAGTGATTTTTGGTCTTCTGGATATATGCCTAGTAGAGGAATTGTAGGATTGAATGGCAAGTCTATTTTTAGATCCCTAAGTGTTCTCCAAACACCTTTCCAAAAGGATTATATTAGATTGCATTCCCACCAGCAGTGTAGAAGTGTTCCCTTTTCTCCACATCCACACCAACATCTCTGGTCTTGGGATTTTGTGATGTGGGCTAATCTTACTGGAGTTAGATGATATCTCAAAGTGGTTTTGATTTGCATTTCTCTGATGATTAAAGATGATGAGAATTTTTTCATACATCTGTAGGCTGTGCACCTGTCTTCTTCAGAGAAGTTTCTCTTCAAGTCCCTTGCCCAGCCTGATATAGGATCACTTGTTCTTTTCTTGCTAGTACATTTGAGTTCTCTGTGGATTCTGGTTATTAAACCTTTGTTGGAGACATAACCTGCAAATATTTTCTCACATTCTGAGGGCTGTCTTCTTGCTATACTTACTATTTTCTTGGCTGTGCAGAAGCTTTTTAGTTTGATCAGGTCCCAGTAGTGTATTTTTGATACTGCTTTAATTGCCTGGGGAGTCCTCTTCATAAAATATTCACCCAAGCCGATTCCTTCAAGAGTTTTCCCTGCACTTTTTTCTAGAATTTTTATAGTTTCATGTCTTAAGTTTAAATCTTTAATCCAGTGAGAGTCTATCTTAGTTAATGGTGAGAGGTGTGGGTCCAGTTTCAGTCTTCTACAGGTTGCTAGCCAGTTCACCCAGCACTATTTGTTAAATAGGGAGTCTTTCCCCCACTGAATGTTTTTAATTGGCTTGTCAAAGATCAAATAACGGTAAGTAGCTGGGTTCATCTCTTGGTTCTGTATTCTGTTCCATACATCTACCTCTCTGTTTTTGTGCCAGTACCATGTTGTTTTGATCACTATCAATTTATAGTATAGTCTGAGGTCCTGTAGTGTGATTCCTCCTGGTTTGTTTTTATTTTGGAGTAATGTCTTAGCTATTAGAGGTTTTTTCCTGAGTCCTTATAAAATGAAGTATTATTTTTTTGAGATCTTTTAAGTATGAAAGTGGAGCTTTAATAGGGATTGCATTAAAATCGTATATTGCTTTGGGTCTTATGGACATTTTAACAATGTTGGTTCTTCCCATCCATGAGCATGGTATGTTTTTCCATTTGTTAACATCTTCAGCTATTTTTTTCTTAGAGTTTCATTGTTCTCTTTATAGAGATATTTCACATCCATTGTTAGGCATACTTCTAAGTATTTA
This sequence comes from Perodicticus potto, assembly GCA_963574655.1. NCBI lineage: Eukaryota > Metazoa > Chordata > Mammalia > Primates > Lorisidae > Perodicticus > Perodicticus potto. The sequence continues at coordinate 20,160 of CAUYRH010011223.1, read as the reverse complement.
ATCTTTGGCACTACTGTGAATAGAATAGAGTCCTTGACTGTTTTTTCAGCATGACTATTGTTGGTATATATAAAGGCTACAGATTTACAAGTGTCGATTTTGTAACCTGAGATGCTGCTGTAGTACTTAATTACTTCTAAGAGTTTTGTAGTAGAATCCCTAGTGTTTTCGAGATATCCAATCATATCATCTGTGAAGAGTGAAAGTTTGATCTCCTCTGATCCTATGTGGATACCCTTAATTGCCATTTCTTGCCTAATTGTGATGGCTAAGACTTCAATTACAATGTTAAAGAGCAGTGGAGACAATGGGAAACCTTGCCTGGTTCCTGATCTGAGTGGAAATGATTTCAATTTACTCCATTCAATACGATATTGACTGTAGGTTTGCTGTAGATGGCCTCTATCAGTTTCAGAAATATCTTTTCTATGCCAATTTTCTTAAGTGTTCTGATCATGAAAGGATGCTGGATATTGTCAAAAGCTTTTTCTGCATCAATTGAGAGAATTATATGGTCTTTGCTTTTTAATTTGTTTATGTGCTGAATTATATTTATAGATTTACATATATTGCACCAGCCTTGAGACCCTGGGATAAAACCAACTTGGTCTTGGTGTATAATTTGTTTGATGTGTTGCTGGATTCTGTTTGTTAGGATCTTGTTGAATATTTTTACATCAATATTCATTAGTGATATAATGAATTTTCTATAATTTTCTCTTCTTGTTGGGTCTTTTCCTGGTTTGGGGATCAAGGTGATATTTGCTTCATAGCATGTGTTGGGTAGTATTCCTTCTTTTTCTATATTTTGGAAAAGGTTGAATATTCATCTATTTCCTTCAGACTTTCATATTTTCGAGAATAGAGTTTCTTGTAATATTCCTTAAGGATAATTTTGGTTCTTACTTTTTTTTTGCTGGGTTTGGGATTTGAATGTTCTTCCTTTTCCAGTTGCTTGAGATGTCCCGTTAATTTGTGTCCTCTCTTTTTGTTCTCTTGAGGAAGGATTGCAGGGCTATAAATTTCCCTCTTAGGACTGCCTTTGCGATATCCCAGAGGTTCTGATAATTTGTGTCTTCATTAACATTTTGTTCCAAAAGTTTGGTAATTTCCTTCTAAATCTTGTCTATGATCCAGCTATTATTCAGCATAAGGTTATTTAGTTTCCATGTTTTTGTATGATTATATAGATTCCTGTTGTTATTGAGTTCAACTTTTATTCTATCGTGGTCCTAGGAGATGCAAGGAATAATTTCTATTCTTTTAAGTTTGCTGTGGTTAGACTTGTGACCTAAGATGTGATCTATTTTGGAGTATGTTCCATGGGCTGATGAGAAGAATGTATTTTCAGTTTTGTTAGGATGAAATGTTCTGTAGATGTCTGTTAAATCCAATTGTTGAATGATTTAGTTTAAGTCTAAAATTTCTTTGCTTAGCTTCTTATTGGAGGATCTATCCAACACTGCCAAAGGAGCGTTAAAATCTCCGACTGTTATGGTGCTGGAGGAAATGAATTTGCTCACGTCTATTGGAGTCTCTCTTATAAACTGAGATGCATTCTTATTGGGTGCATAAACATTAATAATTGAAATCTCATCATTTTGAGTGTTACCCTTAACAAATATGAAGTGATTATCCTTATCTTTCCTTACTTTTGTTGGTTTAAATTCTATTGTATCAGTGAATAAAATTGCAACACCTACTTTTTTCTGACTTCCATTGCCTGAAATATAGACGACCATCCCTTCACCCTGACTCTATATTTATCTTATAAGGTAAGATGAGATTCTTGTATGTAGCAGATATCTGGCCTGAGTTTTTGTATCCAGTCAGCCAACGTGTGCCTCTTTAGAGGACAATTAAAGCCATTCACATTAATTGAGAATATTGATAAGACTGGTAGTATTTTGTGTATTGAGTTTTCAACAGTCCAGTGGACATTTTAAATCCTTTCACCACTGTGGAAGTGGGTATTTGATCAAAAGTTTCTGAGTGAGTTTACTTTTGTGGTGGAGGATTGCACTGGTCATTATGGAGGATAGGTCTGAGAATATCCTGGAGAGCTGGTTTAGTTATGGCTAATTTCTTCAACATGTAAATGTCATTAAAGTTTTTAATTTCTCAATCATAAATGAAACTCAGTTTTGCTGGATACAGGATCCTGGGTTGAAAGTTCTTTTGTTTTAGGAGGTTAAAAGTCGATGACCATGCTCTTCTAGCTTGAAATGTTTCAGCAGAGAGATCTTCAGTCATTCTAATATTCTTCCCCTTGTAGGTTATAGTTTTCTTACGTCTGGCTGCTTGCAGAATTTTCTCCTTCATTTTAACTTTGGTGAAGTTAATTATAATGTGTCTAGGAGATGTCTTATTTGGGTTGAGTTGTGCTGGGGTTCTGAAACTGTCTGCTATCTGAATTTCAGAATCTCTTGGCATGTCTGGGAAGTTCTCCTTCACTATCTCATGAAGTAGAGCATCTGTGCTTTTGGAAGCTACCTCGTTGCCTTTAGGGATTCCTATAAGGTGAATATTAGTTTTCTTTGAATTATCCCAGAGCTCTTTGAGACAATGATCTGTTTTTGTTCTCCATTTCTCTTCTTCTTTGAGCATTTGAGAGCATGCAAATGCTTTGTCTTCAGTGTCAGAAATCCTTTCTTCTGCCTGCTCCATTCTGTTCCTGAGGGATTGTACTATATTTCTCAGATCTTTGAGGGCTGCAAATTCTTGTCTCAATGTCTCAAAATATTTGGTGATTTTGCCTTTGAATTCATTGAATTCTTGAGGCAACTTTTGAAATGCTCCTGAATTTTTACTTCCAACTTCACCTCCATTTTATTTATCTTATTTGCAATTCAAATTCTGAATTCAATTTCTGACATCTCAGCTATTTGTTTATGAATGGGATCTTCAGTTGTGTCCGCCATGTTGTTCCTTGGGGGAGTTGATCTACTGTGGTTATTCATGTTACCAGAATTTTTCCGCTGATTCTGCCCCATGGTTATTTTACACTGTTTAGCGAGATAAGCAGATAAAGTGAAGCTGGGTTGGGGGATCCTGGAGTAGTGATTAACTAGCCCTTTGCCCAAAAGCTGGGACTGGTGCCTGTATCTTTTCCCTTGGAGCTTTGCAAAGGAACCATACAGTGCTTCAGCCTGAGCAAGCCTGGGGACCTGCTTGGTGTGTTGGGGCTAAGTGGCTCTGTCTTGTTTTAAGCTTGTCTCTGTCCTACCCTAGTGAATCATTTACTCTGGGTTGAAGTCTCAGCTGTGGAGAAATACCAGCAATTAAGTCACCCTGCCCCACCCCATGGGCAACAACTGGAAATGGGAAATCAAACCTTCCCACAACCACACACCCAGGGTACCACTTTGGATAGTCCTTGGGTGATTGGCCCAGTTCCAGTGTTCCAAATTAATTATCCCACTCAGCACAGGTCTCAGGTGGGAGAGTTCAAAAGGTCTCTGGCAAGTAGATAGCAGGGGTCTGCTGGCAGCTCGAGTATGACTCACTCTGGTGCTCTATGAGGTCAGAAAGACCCCCCTAGGAAATGAATTAGTCTGGGAAGGTTGATGCCGCCTTCTCCACCTTGCAACTCTGTCACACCCAGGCACTGGTAGCCCTACAGGGCTGTGACCCAGTTCCTTCCATTGAGCAGATGCTCCAGGGGTTTGCACCTGCCTGAGTCACAGGGAGATCCTTATCTCCTCAGCCAGGCCACTGCTCTCTGCCTCTATCAGGCAGCAGGAGCTGAGACCTGACAACCTTTTGTGCTTAATGGAAGCTGGGGCGGTTCACTCAGTTTCAGCCCCACCTTAATTGATGTTGCTGACACTTTTATGGCAGAATTTATATTTCTGTCCCAGCTATAATCCCTGCAGACCAGGTGCTGTTTGAGATCACAGAAACTGTGACTCAGCCCCAGTCTGTACCCACTGCCTGGAGCTGGTGTGTCTGTCTTGGTTGCACTCTGTGTTGGGGTGGGAGTGGTTAGAGCTCACACTCATCTCTTGGTTTCTGACTCTGCCCACCTGCTTTTGTCTCAGCTATGATCCCCTGAGGGCCAGGTGCTCCTTAGGCTCACTAAAGCAGTCCTTCTAGCTCAGCCCCACCCTGGGAGTGTGCTGTCTCTGTGTGCAGGTATTCTAGTCTCCGTCCCCACTGTGCCTCGCCCAGTCAGGTACTGCCTCAGGCATACCCTTTACTCACAGGGCCTGTGTTTCTGTCCCAGATCTGTTCCGCAAGTGGCTGCCATCAAAGCAGATGCCTGTCTTCCTTTGGTTGCCCAGAGAGGCAGGGAGTGTCTCTCCAAAATATCCCCAGGGGTGTGAGCCCTATTGTTTCCACTGCTGCTGCTGCTCTGTGCCACAGGGCACTGCCTCTCCCTCTTCTGCATGGTTTGCTCAGTTCACCATCTTCTCTTTACTCCCATGCTGCAGAATCAGCACAGACTAGAAACAGCCAATGCCTTGTCCACACCTCTCTTGAAAATGCCCAAGAATCTGGACTCCATGGGGGACAGGCTTCCAGAGCTGGGAGTGAGAGTAGAGGGGAGTGCTGGGAGTTCAGAATTGCAGGTAGAGAAGATATACAGTTTTATGCTTAGGGGGAGAGTGCCATGGCACACTAGTAAGTTCTCTCTAGGGAAGGAATTCTGGTTTTTAGAGGGTCTCTCCCATGGGATAAAATAGGAGGGGCTCTGAACTCTGCTTGCTTGTTTGGATAAAGTATACTGGAAGCCATTCTCATGGGGTAGGGGACTCCTATTGCTCAGCAATGGATTTTGTAACTCTTGTTTGTTTCCTTGGGGTTGCAGCTTGCCTCAGCAGAGTTGATGTGAGTTCTTCAACCTTCTCTCTTGGCTGAGCTCCAAACCATCAGCTTACTTGCTAAACTTCTGTTCTTTAACACTCCTTCTGGATGGGAGCCTCTGGAAAGCTGGCTCCAGTTGGCCATCTTTCAGGATTATATGCTATCAGTTTCTAAGAAGCTTTTCTCACTCTCTGAATTTATTTTCAAATTAAAAATAGTGTCCTGTTCTTGTTTTACATCTGTAACATTGTTTTTATTTTTTGATAATTATAACAGTATTTTTCATTCTTTGTACATAGTATTTATTTCCTCCTAGTTGCTCTGGCTCTGTATGTCTGTTTTGAGCCTTTACTTTAAAGATAGAGCCTGTTGTGCCCAGGAGTTCCACAAAGACCACACTGCCAAACATGCTAAATTTACAGTAGAGTCCTTTTATTGAAGAGCTGGCTGGCCACTGTCTCAGTGTCCCAACATGGGGTTTCTGAGAGCAGCCCTGAGTGCTTAAGGAGTTGGATTTTTAAGGCTTGGTCTGCATCCTGGTTGGCACGCAGGCTCTCCAGATGCACTTGGGTGGGGTAGCAAGCAAGCATTGTACAGAAGCAGAATTTTGCGGTTGGTTAGTCATACGTCATACATTTTTGTTCTAATAGTTTCCTCCATATATCTTTATTTTAGCATTCTTTCTACCTGGTATTGTTTAAAGGTTAGTCTGGGGATAGTCAGTTCATTTCTCAGGGAGTTAGTCAAGCAAGAAGTTAGTGAGTACTTTCCCATCTATCTTGGGAGTGAACCACACTTACTCCGTTTTGTTCAGGGCTTGAAGCCCAGGAATTTGTCAGGAGTTAACTGGTATCTTTCCACTATAGCCTAGACCTAACAAGCCATTCCCATTGTCAGCTGGCCTGTGTCTGCCTAGTAATGACCAAGAGTGGCCCAGAAAGGTGAATTGAAAATATGGGTTTGTGGGTACATCTTACTGAAGGCTCCACTGCAGGGCAAATGTGTTTTCCTTGGGGAGCCCTGTCCTCTTGGGGTTCCAAGGACAGGTGCTGTGTCCTCCAGCCTGGAATCTATGTGCCTGGCTGCCAGCACCATGGGCACAAAGCAAGAACAGAAATTTGGGAGTTTCCATATTAGTATGTAAGGTTTTGCTTGATTTGTTTGCATTCAGTATTATCTGCTCTTAATTGTACCTGCTGCTCCTCAGTCCAGAAATTTCTATTTAACCTTATTCATAAAATTCAGTTTACAGCTGATGTGAAGAAAGATACTTGGTGGGGGGGGGGTGGGTTACCAGCTTCTAAGTTGACATTTAACTAGTTTTTCGCTTTCACCACTGACATCACCTTCCAGAAACACTTGATGTCTTCATTAGATTCTGGGACATTCTACAGTGTAAATTAGACTTGAGTCATAGATTCCTCATCTGACATAGACCTTTCCCAGTCCAATTATCTATCAGGCATTTGCTTTCGATTTCCACATTTTTGTTGGTCTTGTTCATCATCTTGCTTCTCCTCCCTCCCCTTCATTCCCATCCCCCATCCTCCCTCCCTCTATTCACATTATTAAACAGAAGGTTCCCTGGAGGGGTGTGACACTGTGTACACTGGGCTTAAGAACACGCAGTCCATACTGCTCTGGAGGGGCTGGGCTGACAGATCAGATGAGTAAATGTGGTAGCTGATGATTTTGTTTCTTTTACTTTTGATGATACTGTTTAGGAAGGCCAAGGAAAGGGAGAGAAATATATGTATGATTAACATGAATCTTATAAATAAGAAAACCAAAATTAACTGTTCTGTGCAATGTATTTTTTTACATGGACAGTGAAACAAATGAGACATTCTATTTTAGACATTTGGCATAAAGAATGGTCTACATTTTTTACTTTTCAAACTTTAAAGAAGGAATTTTAGAGGAAGAAAGCATCCCAAGTGTGAAAGGAACACGCCTGCAGAGCTTCAGTGGAGGGAGGTGGAGGAAGGAGCGCTGAGGTCAGCTCTGCAGCTGAAGAGCCATTCCACACTGGAGTGAGCATTCCCTTAGGACCGCATCACCTGTGGGCCAAGTCGTAGCCTCTGCTTTTTTCCAAGTAGAGAAGTTCCTCCTTGCACTTGTGCCTTGGCTAAGATAATCGAAACTTTTTTTGTGTGCCTGCTTGCTGCCTGCCTGCTTTTAATGATCAAGCTGCAGAGAAACTCTAGTTATGATGGTTTTAAAAGAAAAGATGGAAAAGCACTAAGGGGATTTGCTAAGTAAAGAAAGAAGAAGGGAGAATTGTTTTAACCTAATAGTCTGTAAAGAAGACCCCAAACCGTGGTTTTGGCTAGTTTACATTGAGGAGACATGCGGGAGGCTGTGAAAGTGGGTGCTGTGCTGAAGGGCTTGGGCTTGGCCTCCTGAGATGTATCTCTAGTTTCTGCCTTTATTCTGTGCTGAGTGTCCATCCACTTCCTCACCCAGGCGCCAGCAATGCTTTCAGGTACCTGAGGCTGTCCTGGCCATGAACTAAGGATGGAAACAAACAGCAATTCAGAATTTAGTGCTTTGAATAAAAAACTGGCACATTCAGGGATCTCTTGGGCCAGTGGTTTGTGCTGTCCAACCCTGAGTCCCTGAGCTGTATGTGAGCATTCACAATCCCCAGGTGCATTGCTGATGTTTCAGTGTGCCCAACAGTGAGAAGGGCACCAGGGCTGTGGGGAAAGTTGGTGGTTAGTGGGGCTTCATCTATGCGAGTTCAGCGTTAATGAGTCATCAATGAATGTTAAACCATGTGTCTTTAAAAAGAAACACATCAAATAAGTTTGTGTACCAATCACGTGATGCAAATGTACCCAGAGGTTTGCTGGAACCTCACCTAATGGCCCTCCTAAGGGAAAAATTTAATATTTATTTGGTACTCATGGGGCTTTTAGGAAACAATTAGCATGAATGAGAATCAACTTGATATGCTATACTTATTTTCATCTTATAGACGGGCAATTGAGGTGTAAAAGTTCTTTTAAAATGAAAAAAGTCCTTTAAAATATCACTTTTGTGTTGGGGCTGAGTTCTGAAGTGTGTCTGCTTGTGTCCTCACCAGATCATGTTGCTGAGTGGTTTTATATGCAGCAGACACACTGCTCACAGTAAGCCTTCTAATACGGGATATGTAAAATCCCTAGGCTGGGAAAGGTGTAATCCTAATTTCACATTTGTAGGCTAAAGTGCGAATATAACTAATTGAAACTCAATTTCAATGTTATCAAATAGCATATAATGAACTGCGTATGGGTGGGTGCCTGTGTGTGGCAAGGCCTGTGTTTGATTCTTAAAAATAAGGAAAGAAAAACTCTGAAAACTGAGACTCACGGCTCTAAGATCTTAATTATAAAGCATTTGATTGCATCTGAAGGCCACAACATAGCCCTAAGAGTATGTGCTGCCAGGCTTTTGTGTTCCTTTTGATGTTCGACTGATTGTTCAACAGAAAGCTGGGCAAAGCCATGATAGCTGTTCATCAGGACAACAATGTCCTGTAGCATTTGCTGTGGAGCTCAAGATAGCAGTATGGAGGGTTTCAACCTTGCATGTGAGACACCAAGGAAAATAAATTTATCTGAGTATGTGAAAATAGGTTCATGACCCAAATAAACTAGCTTTCCCACTTCCTTCTAAAGTAGATCAATGTGCTGAAAAATTGTCCCACGGGAAGTTTTACCTGGCTTTTTAAACGTAGTGAGATGTAAGAGAATCCCTAGAATAAGACATTTCCTTCAGCAACATGACTATTGAGGTAGATAAGAAAATGACAACCCAGCCTTCCTGTGACATGCTCTGTGCAGAGTTCACGGGGGCACCTGGGTGGTCCAGCTCTGCTGATTCTTACAGGAATCACTGCATGTGACTGAGTCCATCATCCCCAAACAACAGCCACCACTGTGTCCTTATAATGTGCCAAAGGCCCTGTGTGTGTCTCTCTGCACATCTTTTGTACATCTTGCAACTTCTAAATGAATCTGGGAAAATCCTGGAAGGTAAAAGATCTGAACTGAGAGGTAATGAAAAAGTGACATCACTGCTTCATCTTTACTGAGTAGGGAGGTCTTTACTCAGGACCTGTAATGACAGAAGGCTGGAGTTAAATATAAACACGCTGTGAGTTAGTCATGGCTAGCTGTGATGGCAAGTTATAGCTTTCCTTAACTGTGGTTTAGCACCACTGAGAATGTAAAGGATATTTGTGAAAGCCTCAGTGAGTGGGCTGGCAGGAAGGGTGCCCTGCTGTCCTCCTGAGCTGTTTTGGTCCTGATCTCTCATGTTGAGCATGGCAAGCTCAGCTCCGGCCCCCTGCACGAGTGATCTGGGTAGAAAGTGAAGCCATGACTCATGGAACTGGGCTCTGGGCTTTGAAGGATGCTGGTCATCACTCCTGTGAGGCTTGGGCAGCCAGCAGTCGGGCAGCAAAGATGAGGGTTAAAACACAAGGTCAGACTCAGATGGGTTGAAATGGGAATTCTGAGGTGGTTTACTAGCCCTGTGACTATTTTACTAATAGTTTTCTCCTAATTATTTTCTCTTCAGAATCCAGAGGATCCTGGGATTGATTCGAGGCTGGGTGAACATAGACAGCACTTTGTGTACAGAGGCCCCTCAGTGCTTGGCACACAGTGAATGCCTCATAAACATTAGCCCTATTTCTTCCAGCTAAAACTGAGCTTGACAGTGCACATCTGGATGGTTTTGTGAGTTGTTAGAGATGCAGGGTCTTCCCTGACAGGCTTTCTGGGTGAGGGGGCCTTTCCATCACTCTGGGATTTAAAGCACCTAACACCGTGCTGAGGGTGAGGGTTTGAGAGACCCTCGGGCCCTTCTGCTCACAGAGCTGATGATTTCTGCAGGTGTCCCGATGCCCCCACTCCTCTCCTGAGAACCCTCCATTCACTGGTTTCTTGTCATAAAGGGAAATGCTGGAATTGGAAGGAAGCATAGCTCTTCAAGTTAACTGCCCCTCCCCCCACCAGGATCCAGCCAGTTCAGACACTTGTTGGCTATTACAGGGTTTCATAAATGATTGCAGAACAGTTTCATTTACTTGGACAGAGAATCTACCTTATGAATGAATTGTATTCCAAAAATTCTTATCTAAATTAGCTGTTTGGAACTTTCAATGATGGCTGCATATAATGCTATAAATGGCATCTGAATTTTTATACAAGCCTAATCAAATATGAGGTTTGACAATTAAGTTTGCAGACTCATCCTAGAAAGAGTGCTGTACCCTCACTGCTGAGTATCACTGGTCACCTTCAGCTCCTCCCCTTGGGAAGTCTGCAAAGACTCTGGTGCCTAGTCTACCCATCAGAACAGTTTTGGAACTCTGTTTCTGAAATGGTAATCAGAGCTGTCATTGTACACACACAAAAATACGGACAATGATGGGCAAAACACAGCTTGTGATGACACAGATGCAGCTATAGGACACCGGGACACCAAGGCTTTGTGCTGACATGGACAAGCCACAGGACACCAAGGCACCAAGGCCATGTGATGACATGAACACAGCTGTGGGACACTGAAAACATGAGGTTGCAGAATCTTCACAGATGCCCCGGTCTTTAGCATCATAGCTGCATCACCTTTGCTAAGACCTTGGGGATGCACAGGTGAATTGCTTCAATGTAAGGCCAGGAGAAAGTCTGTTCTGGACACCGTGTCCTCTTGCCTGCCAGGTTTCACTGAGCTGTAAATCTGAAGGGATTACCATGCAGAGTCCCTGCCTGGCACCAGAGTTTGGTGATTTACTCACGTGGACCAGACATCCTCTTTGGCTACATTTCTGGTGAGTGAGGAGCTGGGTCCTCCTGGGAAGGGCCTGCACCAAGCCCTGGCTGCTCCCCTCACCTGGGTCTGAAAGTTGCACAGATGGGCAGACAGGAAGTTCTCCTCAGTGAAAACACTTAGATAAAGAGAGTCTGTGAATAATGTGGTAAAAATAACTCAGAAAAATCTCTCATAGCAGCAGTTGTCATGGGAAGAAGGACACAGGAAGACAAGGCAGGCAACATCCCTGTGTAAAGTCACTTATTGTCATAAACCCCTGGGGTTTGCTGTCAGTCAGCTCTCTAGGAATGTTCTCATGTTGTGCTGGGAGCAGTACCATGTGTCATTTGCACCCTGTCTTCAAGTATCTTACTCAATAGCAGGCCACAGTGAGGGCAGGTAGCATCGTTGTGCAGTCCAGATGGGGCGCTGTGGCCCAGAGACACCTCACCTCTATGGAAGTTAGCTGGAGAAATTGCCCTGCTTTACTCTGCTTTCTGTCTCACTTTGTCAGGGTTGGAAACCCAGTTATTCCCCTCTGTGCCTCAGTTTCTTCATCTGTAAAGTAGGGTAGTATCAGCATCTACATCATAGGGCTTTATGTGAATTAAAAGGTTAATGTAGGTTAAGGGTTTTGTCTCGAACCAGCATGGTGAAGGGGAGCGAACCAGAGTGGAATTGATGGGGAATGAGGAAAATACAGCCTAAGAGAAGACACAGAAAGGAAAGATGGGATCGGGAGGTCTGATGGAGTTGATGGCTGCAGCCAGCACCAAAGCACAAAATCAGCTTTATTTTATAGAGTCTGTATGGGGTTCTCTACGGGGAAGCAGCATAAACAAAAGATATATTTTTGGTCTTACAATATGATTGGAAACTATAAATGACTTGAATAAAGACAAATCATCTGTTAATGGTTTCTACTCAACTTCATTAACATATGACAAGAAGTAAAGAAGGGAGAGGTCACAAGGATCCCTGTGTAGTTAACAAAACAAAGGAAGAACTATGTGACTTAGTGGTTTCTACTCAACTTCTTTAACATATGATAAGGAGTGAGAAGGGAAAGATCACAAGGATCTCTGCATAGTTAATTAGACAAGACTTCTGGCAGAGGGAGCATGAAGAAAGGAATATGATTGTTTGGGAATGGAGGAGAAGCAGTTGGGGGTTGATTCCCTGAATGTTCCCCAGGATGTGATGTGGGGGTCCTGCTGTCTCTTGGCCCACTCTCCACAGGGTTTAGAACACACAGTGTTACACTGATAGGACCACCATTATTTTTATTTCCTTCTTGCACAATTTGTTTCTACAAAGTAAGAAGTGGGACACCTTTGCCATTTGTTCCATGTTCAGGGAGAGGATGCCCCTGCTGTGTGGGATTTGGGGTCAGCAGGGAAAGGGTGTCTGCAGCCTCCACTTGGACAGCCACAGATCTGGGATGGCAGAGGCCCCAGACCAGGCCCACAAATGCCCCCTGACACAATGTGGCCTAGAACTTCATTGTCTGGGGTCTTGGTCCCTATAATGTCACCCCAGTGAGCATGATTGGCCAGGAGCACTTGTGGCTGGGCCTGGATGCTGTTGGCTCTCACAGTGGGTCCAGGACCTCCAGAAAGCACCACCATGGACCCCCAAATCACAGGGATGTGGACTCGTTAATTCAGTGAGAATTGCTGAGTTCAGTCAGCAGTTCATGGAAAGCAACAATTTTTTTTTTTTTTTGAGACAGAGCCTCAAGCTGTCACCCTGGGTAGAGTACCGTGGCATCACAGCTCACAGCAACTTCCAATTCCTGGGCTCAAGCGAGTCTCCTGCCTTCGCCTCCCAAGTGGCTGGGACTACAGGCGCCTGCCACAACGCCCGGCCATTTTTTGGTTGCAGCCGTCATTGTTGTTTGGCGGGCCCGAGCTGGATTCGAACCCACCAGCTCAGGTGTACGTGGCTGGCGCCTTAGCCCATTGAGCCACAGGCGCCGAGCTAAAAGCAACAATTTTTAAGTATGAGGAACTTTTCATAAGATTATTTTGCCAAGCTTACTTGAAATAGAATGATATTTTGAGGGAAATAACAAAATGGTTTCAAGACAGAATGTGTTTGGCATGTGTAACTGCACATGTACGGTGCCAAATTTACATTTTTTTCTTGCACTCGGACATTTTAATGAACTATCACTTTAATTAATTTTTACATACCAGTTCAATATGACAACTCAGGGCATTACACATTTTCATCAGTGCTTCAACTACCACATTTCTGCCACTTTTGAGGTAGTATTTCTCTGCTTGGAGAAGGTACAGTAACTTACAATGCTGTTCCCTGAAAGCCTCAGGTCTGTTCTGCAGATAATTTCATTAATTAATAATTAGTTGATTATTCTGTTGCAGGAAGATGAGACCAAATGGAGAGAAAGAGCACGCAAACACCATGTTTATAAGAGGAAGGGCTTTATTTACCGGCTGGGAGCTTACAGCATAGAAGAATTCCAAATGGCATTGCTCCCCGACTGGCTTGGTCTTTCCCTTTTTATCAACAGTCAAAAAGTTTCAACCTATAGGTACCCATCTCATTGGCCAGTTTGAATCAAGCGGGAGATGCTATTCCAGCCCCTACAGAACTACAGGATTTCACAGAACTTGGAAATTTCCAAGTTCCAGGAAGTTACATTTACAAATTCCCAAGAGCTGAGTCACCATGGACAGGATGCTGTAGGTGCACCCTTGTGGTTTCTTTGAGAAGACTTGTTCTCCTAGACCTCACTCTTCTCAGGTATCCTCTCTCAATTCCACGAATCTGCTAGATTAATGACATAGACAAAGGCATTTATATTACCAACAGTTTTGATGTTGTTCTCATCTAGAAAAGAAGTTTTTGGTTTTTTTTTGAGACAGAGCCTCAAGCTGACCCTGGGTAGAGTGCTGTGGCATCACAGCTCACAACAACCTCCAATTCCTAGGCTCAAGCGAGTCTCCTGCCTCTGCTCCCAAGTAGCTGGGACTACAGGCACCTGCCACAACCCCGGCCATTTTTTGGTTGCAGCTACCATTGTTGTTTGGTGGGCCCGGGCTAGATTTGAACCCACCAGCTCAGGTGTACGTGGCTGGCGCCTTAGCCTGTTGAGCCACAGATGCCGAGCCTAGAAAATAACTTTTAATCTTCAAGTCCCAAATAGACCAAGAAAAGTATTGCCAAATGTTACACACTGGTACTAGCATTTGTGTTTTAGAACAGCCATTCTCAACCTGTGAGTCGTGACCCACAGGAACTGTATTAAAGGGCTGTGGCATTAGGAAGGTTGAGAACCACTGTTTTAGAATATTGCTTCCTTATACTGAAGAGGATTTTTTTTTTTTACTTAAGCCTTAAAAGTGATAAAGGGTTAAATTCCTTTAGTTTCCGGGAAACAAAACAAAACAAACAAACAAACAAACAAACAAAAACACCAGCAAAAGGGACAGTCTTCTCTCAGCTTTTTATTCCTGGTTGGGACCTGGCACTGACAGGCTTCTGTGTGGGAATTGCCTTACATGAATTACCTGGGAGATGAAAGCAGTTGTCATGTGAATCACTGAGAAACTAATCAGATAAATGGAATTTCTCTTTTTCTAATCAAGCCATGGTTGGAAATAATGCAATTAGTCTCCCAGGGGACAAGGAAGAGTCTCACGTACACACAGCTGCATTTTCAGGGCTGTGTCTCTGAGTGCAGGACTCAAGATAGATCACACAGAGCATCGTGTGGTGTCATAGACAGATAAAACTCTGCTAAAATGAACCAGTATTCCAAATAGAAGGTCTGACAATTAAGTTCACATAATCATCCTAGGAAAGGTGCTACCTACCTCATTGCTGAAAATCACTACGGTCACCTTCAAGGTCCTCCTCTTGGGAAGCTATGCACTGACCTCAGTGCCTCGTCCACCCTTCAAAGTCATTTCAGAGCTCTGTTCCTGAAATGGCTACTGGAGCTGTCACATTACCCATGATGTCCTGAATGTCATCAAAACGTCTTCCGTTCAATATTTCTTTATCTTTGGGTACAGAAAAAAAGTCTCTGGGGGCCAGATCAGGTGAGCAGGAAGGGTGTTCCAAGACAGTTACTTGTTTACTTGTTTATTGGCTAAAAAGTCCATCACAGACAGTGCTGTGTGAGCTGGTACATTGTTGTGATGCAAGAGCAATGATTTATTGGAGAAAAGTTCAGGTTGTTTTCATCTAACTTTTTCATGTAAGTTTTTCAGCACTTCCAAATAGTAAACTTGGTTAACTGTCCAGTTGAGACAAATTCATAATGAAAAATTCCTCTCATATAGAAAAAGGTTAACATCATTCTGACTCTTGATTTGGGCTAATAGAACTTTGTTAGTCATGCAGAACTGGCTGACTTCATTGTGCACTTTGAAACTTTGTTTCAGGGTCATATTTTATACCCATGTTTCATCACCAGTGATAACATGGCCCATGACACCATCTCGCCTCTCCAAAATGTCTTGGAAAACTTTGACTCTCTTTGGCTTTTGTTCATCTGTGAGATCCTTCAGGGCCGTTCCTGCATACACCTTTCTCATGCCGAGATTTTCATTTAAAAATATTGCAAAGATATATCAAATTGTGCATCAAAATTATAGCTGACCCTTAGAAGCATAACAGACCAAGTAAACATTCATAAAGAAACAAGAAAATCTTGTCACTTCTACTCATTACTGGCCACCCTGAACTCTCTTCATCAGTGACACTTTTTCTCTCTTCAGAAAAATGTTTGATCCATTTGTACACTGCTGTTTTCTTCATGGCATTATCCCCGTGAACTTGGACTAACAATTCCTGATTTCACTTCCACTCCTGTCAAGTTTAACAAGAAATTTAAAAAAATTTAATGTTTGTTTGTTGTTCTAATTCAAGCTCCAACATTGTTACAACACACAAAACACATAATAATAATGAATGCCACTCAGCAAGACACCGCCACACGTAGACATGAACACGGCTATGAGACACTGACACACCAAGGTCATGAGACCTCAGCACACTGTTTGTACAGCACTGCCACTATAAGCCCATGGCAACAGTTCATGAACTTAATGGTCCTCATAACTGATCAGGGTGTCCTTAGGAGTCTGGGTGAAATGAGTTAGGAGTATTGTCATCAAACTTCACATGAGCCAAGTTTTTCTTTGTCTTTTAAATAATAATTGAAAAAATAAAACTCGCCTTTTTTTTGTTACTCAAGATAGCCAATTTGTGACATCATTGAGAAGGCTGATGATGGCACAGCAGTGGAGATTTAGAACACTTCCCAGGAGTGCCCAGGGCATTAAGTAACAGAATATCTTTGTATATTCGCCACCACTGACAAAGATAATGTATGCACTAGTATACATTATAATATTTTAGCCACAGGTGAGAAGCAGACAGGGTAGGCTTAGAACAAAGAGTTAAAATATAACCACCAGAAACAAGCACATTCTCTGACAGGGCTGGTCTCCTTCCCTCCACCCAGTGCTGGGTAGGAGTGGTTTATTTTCCTGTTTCTCTTGTCCTGTGGTGAGGTGGTGACATGGTGACGTGGGTCATGGGGGGCTGGCTGGGTCAGGGTCTGGAACCCTCCTGGTTGCTTCCCAACCTTGCTACGAGGGTGGCAGAGTCCTGGCCCCTATGGTGGTGGCTGCGTGTTTCAGCTGGGTGGTTTGATGATGACAAGTTTGACAGTCACTGAGCAGCTGAGCATGTCAATAAGTTGTTTGCTTAAGAAATGACCAGGAGGCTCAGCGCCTGTGGCTCATCGGGCTAAGGTGCCAGCCACGTACACCTGAGCTGGTGGGTTCGAATCCAGCCCAGGCCCGCCAAACAACAATGACGGCTGCAAACAAAAAATGGCCGGGCGTTATGGCAGGCGCCTGTAGTCCCAGCTACTTGGGAGGCGGAGGCAAGAGACTCACTTGAGACCAGGAATTGGAGGTTGCTGTGAGCTGTGAAGCCATGGCACTCTATCCAGGGTGACAGCTTGAGGATCTGTCTCAAAAAAAAAAAAAAAAAGAAATGACCAGGAGTCTGTAGCCTCTCTCGGCATCTGACTGCAGCCCCTCTCCTGCCTCACTCGGGCATCTGACCACAGCCCCTCCGGAAAGTCCAGTGTTCTTTTTGGAGTTTCTCCCACTCACAGAAACAGATCAGTGTGTTCTGTGTGCTGTGGGAAGGGGTCACATTATAGGGATGCGGGGTTAGGAGGGAAGAGAAACTCCAGTGCAGAGTTGTGGGATGATTTGAGGCTCCTCTCTGGCCTCTGAGATCCACTGGCGTGAACAGGAGAGGCCTAAAGATGCCGTCACAGAACCAGCTCTGAATGGTTTGATGTATGAAGGGCTTGGGAATAAGTAACTATGATCTTTCCCAAATTGTGAGACATTTTATTATGTGTTTAAAAAATCTGGATGGGTGGAAAGAACAGACACATTGTAAACCAGCTAACACCATAGACTGGCCTCGGTAACTGTTTCCCCTTTATCACAAAACCCACACAGATTTGCAGGAATCCCTCTCACACTTACCAGTGTCACATTCTGTTACTTTTATGTATTTTGCTCTTAAGAAGATAAAAAAGTCTTCTTCTAAACTATAAGCAGTTTTCACATAAAGGTAAGTTACTGATGAGCTCCAAGTAAACCCTGGAAGGGGAGGAGGAGCTGTGGCCTCTGCCTTGGAGCCATCCCCGGTGTGTGTGTGGGGAGGTGGGCTTGTTTCCAGCATGGCACAGCTTCTGATGACTTCTCAGGGACACTAATTTTAAGTCACATTTTTCCAAAGATGTCTTACAAATTGGCCAAAAAGTATGTGAAAAGGTGAAATCACACACTAATCATCAGGGAAATGCTAATCAGAACTGCACTGGGACAGATGTCACCATTAGGATGGCTCACCAGACAAACAACAGGTGTCAATGTGAGAGGGGCCCTGCAGTCTGTGGTGGGGTTGCAGATTGGTGCAGTGGTTATGGAGAACAGTACAGAGGTCCCTGAGAAGAGAAATAATGGAATACCATATCATCCAGCAATATCACTTCTGGGTATACATTCAAGGAGATCCAATCAATGTTTTGGAGATCTTCACTGCAGCCTTACAGCAGCTGAGGTCTGGAAACATCCTGGTGTCCACAGTGGATGGATGGAGAGGGACGCTATTCAGCTTTCAAGAAGGTGGCAATCTCGTTACTTGTGACAAATTTGGAGGACATTCTGCTAATTGAAGTCAGGCAGAAAGAAAAATACTGTCTAATTTCACTTGTACGTAGAATCTTAAAAAAGTCCAACTCACAAAAGCAGAGAGAACAATAGTTCCCCAAAACTGGAGTTGGGGGGGGAAATGGAGAGATGTTTGTTGCAGAGAATAACTTTTCAGTTAAGAGATGAGCAACTGGGGACCTAATGCACAGCATGTGTGGTGATGGTCATGTTGATGTTTTCGATTTTGGTAATTATACAATGCATATGTACAGCAAAAGTCATGTTATACACTTTGAATATATTCAGTCTTTATCTGTCAATTAGATATTTACAGGCATTTCCCAGATATTTTTTGAGACTTATGTTTATAAGCAACCATAGAATTCCTATGATGGGATGTTGGCAATCTTGTATTTTATAGAGGTCATATGCATAGTTTTCATAGGTATTTTGTGAGGACCAATTGCCTTCCAATTGGTTAAGCTGTGTTTACTACATTGAAACTCTCAAGAGGAATGAAATACCCCTCATGTTGCATTCCTATACTAAAGGGCAGGTACTGCAGGGTGGGGAAATGTTCTGAGAAAAGGTTATAGAAATCTGGATGCAAAAAAGGAAGATTTATCTGTATACTATAATTGGGCCAGGAAAAAAAGGGAAGAGAAAAACAAATTTTACCTGGAAATGTCAGTTTGTACTTATTTGTACGTATCATGAATACAAGTGTATACTTAATTTTTCAAAAAAAAATTTTAAAAATGCTAAAAATTAATTTTTAAATAGTGATTCCTATTTGAAGAGGAAATAAATTTGAGGAAAGAATATTAATAAAGGCAAATAAGTACTTTCCTTGTGGGGTAAGGAGAGATACTTGATCTATGCCTTGAAATCAGGGATTTTGCAAAATTAGATGCAGTCTAATGATGTGAACTTGACAATCTTTACGTCACAGGGCTTGGCTTGTACTCTGCTGAAGTCAAGGCTGTTCTGTACATGCTAGTGGTTTTTATTACAGGAAGACATACATTTTAGCAATTTTTAACTGTCAAGTATTAGGATAAGCTAACTGCTATAATAACCACCCCCAAGGTTGCAGAGGCGTTAACACAGTACAAAGTTCATGGTGGAATGTGGGCTGGAGGAGGCATGGGGGGATCAGATGTTCAGTCCTGGTTCTCAGGCCATATGGATGCAATGAAGGGGCGGGAGTGGGTTCCCCGCTGGCAGCTTGGTAGGTCACCGAGGATTAACCAGGACACTCAGGAAGTGTCTAGGGCTGTGCTTATCATGTGGTTTCACACCAAAAACATTAGGCCATATTCATTTTTCTGTTCCCTGCATAACCTAGCTCAATGGATTCTCCTTGATATTGAGTTAATAAATATAATCAGGAGATAACAGTGTTTTAGGAGTAATGTATTCCTCATTGCCTTGTAAAATACAAAGAATAATTTTGAACTCACTAATTGATTAGAAGTCAGAAAAAATTAGTGACTTAAAGGTGGCCCTGCATGCCTCCAGCAGAGATGAGGGTACTGCCTTACTCTTGCCTGAGTCTGTTTTCCTACTCTGCAGGCCGAACCTGTTTCTAACAAAGTGTAACTTGTGCTGGTGTTTTCTTAGGAAATTCATACTGTGTCAGAATTGGCTCATCCCACGGGGAAGACTCTCCCATCCTCACTATTTCAGTTCTGTCTGTTCCAGCTGGACACAGCAGTTCCCACCTGACAAGAAAAGCACAGAATGTCCTGTGGGTTTCTAAGATGGGACCTTCCTACATCGGAAGGAATTGTTCTTAATCATCTTAGAAGAGTGACATTTTTATCTGCCCAGAGAGCGCTGCCAGATCAAATTGTAAATTTTAAAGACAAGGGAAGATCTGAGAGGTGTGGGGAGTCTAGGCGAGGAGTCTGTGAGTCTGTGAGTCGGGTGCTGGGGCCCTGACTGGGTGACGGGGTGCTGGAGGCAGGAGAGACACAGATACCAGACTTGGAGGTGAGAATACAACAGGCCTGGATTCATGCTAGCTTTTGGCACATGTTTGAAGGAGGGGGAGCCCTCTTAAAAATGCCACACACTTCTTAAAAGCCAAAATCTGACTAAGCTTGGATTGCTGTTATTGGGGATCAGCCCAAATTGACACCTTGAAAAAATTTTGAGGTCACAATACTTCCAAAAACATTTCTTTTTTTTTTTTTTTTTTTTTTAAATACATGTATTTTATTATTCTTCATTACATTATTTCCCCCCCCCACCCGTCCATGATAAGACAGAATTGATTTACAGAAAAGAATACAGAAAACACCAAAGCTCCTGGTAGTGGGAG